>JAMPIV010018053.1:192500-436925 GCA_024509875.1 Oreohelix idahoensis | reverse complement strand
GAAGTGGTTTTACTAGTTGGACTGTCTGGGGGTATTTGATGTTTATGTGGGAAGGAGGGGAGGTGGTGATTAGGGCCGAGATGTCTGGGCGGCGGGGTAAGTGGGGTGTGAGATACTCGGTGGTTATTTGTCTGGGTTACTGGTGTTAATAAGTTTGATGGAAAAACATTTAGATTTCATTTGTTTTTCTTGTGTATTGGGCAAAGGACGGCATGTACGAGGGTGGCAGGGCACACTTTTGACTGGCGGCGGAGCCTGGGTGAGGGGTAGGGCACGCTAGTAGGGTGGCGTAAACACGCCGAGGGAGACCCATGCGATTGGCACGTTTCACAGGCCTCATGTATGTATGCTGACGGCTGTGTGAGTCCACCAGCTCTGGGTTAGACTCAAGTGTTTCGGTTGGTTTATGGACGGGCAACTTCTCAGAAGGCGGGTAACGTATGCGTGGGCATGTAATCCAAAAAAGAGGTTGACATAAACCCGATGGGCGGTGGGTGTGGAGGTTGGCCGTAGTGACGTAGGCTGCTCTGGGAGTAGGGTTAATGTTTTTTTGTGTTAGGGGCCGCAGTTGCAGCGAGAGGGGAACGCAAGACGAGAATTAGTCAAATCGGGGGGGTGCGGGTAGGAGGGGTAGTTGAATGGGAGGAGTTACGGCGTGGGTAGGGGAAAGGAACGATGCGGGCTGTGCGGGGGGGGTGAGGTGAGTGAAAAACCGGGAGGGGAAAGGGTTGTTGTGTTGTCGGGGTATCAAGTAGGGGGGGAAAAATGTGAACGTATGTGTTGGTCGCCCCGTGGATGAAATTGTAAGTGTAGTATTGTTCAGTAATCTGGGTTGATATTGAGCGTATAGGAGGCTGGATACTGACAATGGATGAGTCATTTATACTATGTGGGGCGGTTATATTTAATGGGACCGCAACTGGGAAGTATTCACACGAGGCTGGCTGCATTTGAACCGGTCTCCAGTGGCGTGTTAGTGTAGGGTAGGGTTATAATGTTAAGCTGGTGCAACATGGCTTTATACAGACTAGGTTGATGTAGGGTGTTGTAGAGATAATGAATAGGATAGTCTTACTAGGTGCGGGGAGTGGTGGTGGGGATTGTGTGTGGTTAGTGAAGGTTGGGATTTTGTGGGTGAGTTCGTTTTTTTTTAAGAGTTGATGCCTGCTGGGTTGTTCTTTGGAATCTGGAAGTAGCATTTTAGGGGTGCAGCGGTTTAGGGGGAGGGACAAAATAAACAAAACAATTGGGAGGACAAGAAGGGTATCTTAGAGGGATTGGAGGGGGGTGACGTAAATGGCTGAAGCATTGTCAGGGGGGGCCAGGATTTGTCCACTCCGTATCAAATGCAGGGTCCATAAGGATCGGAGGTGGGGGCAGCGGCCAGGGGCGGGCTTAGGTAGTGTATCACGGCTTGTACTTGATGGGTATTGGTTAACTGTCGCTTGGTGCTAGGGCGGGTAATAAATCTGGGTGGGGTATGTGTGTATGCACCGTGTTGTTATTACATGTCTGTGAGGTTTCAGGGAAGTATCTTGAATAAGTCGCAGCCTAAAAATACCCAAACCTTCCCATCCCTTCTGAGTACGTTCCAAACCTGCAAAACCCCGCCCCACCCCCCCCCCCCCCTGTCATTGCTGTCCATGCGAGAAAAGAATATAGTGCGTGGTGGTCTGCGTCGTAAAAGGCCATAGATATATGTTTAATAATGGGAAAAGAGGAGGGGGGGCGTGCCGGCTCGTGATGGCGGGAGGTGGTGAGTGACACAGGAGGTTGGCGACCAGGGGTCGGCACGTCGAACGGGGGTGAGGTTGCAACCGGCTCGGGTGATGATTGAGTCCCCCACACAATCCCCCCCCCCCCCACCCCCCCCCCCCCCCCCCCCCCCCCACCATACCCCCCCCCCACCCCACCCCCACCCGCCCTGGGGTATGGATATTGGGAATTGAGAAGATAGGTGAAAAAAATCCATCCTTCTCGTGGTTCTTGGCACCTCAGGCCTTTAGGGGTCAGCTGGTCGTGTGGACGTCCACCTGAGGAGCTTCTTGCTGAGGTGTCTCGTATGGTGTCGAGGGGGTTGCAAAAAAAAAATCGTGAAAGTGTAATTCGTTGCTTTCTTTTGAGATGAAAATCTCGAGAATTCTACACCTACCTCGGGTCTCATTGTTTTAAACAAAAGACGATAACCTTCCTCATACAGCTGATATCTCTTTATCAAAGCTGCCCTAACAGCATCATAATTATCTTTGTCGGCCTCTTCAACAAAATATAACTTACTTAGGGACTCCCCTTTTAGATTTTCAGACAACTGATTCACATACTGTGATTTGTCAACATTATGAGATCGACAAGCCCGTTCAAATCTAGAAAGCCAAAATGTTATGTCATCACTGGTAGGGTTAAACGCTGGTACCTTGACCTTGTACACAAAGGGTTTACCATTACCACCAGATGCCTGATTAACATTACAATATAATAATATTTCAATTTTAATTTCTCTAATTCAAACTCATGTTCTCTTATTGCTTTTCTCTCTTCAGCTTCTCTATCTAATCTTCTCTGTTCTGCAGCAGCTTCTAATTTTTTCTGTTCTGCAGCAACTTCTAATTTTTTCGGTTCTGCAGCAACTTCTAATTTCTTCTGTTCTGCCTCAAATCTCCTTTCCTCCACTTGCATCTGCAATTTCTTTAGTTCAGCAGCAGTATCAGCTTCTTTTTCTAATCTTTTTTCTTCAGCCAGAGCTTTTTTTTCTTCAGCAGCAGTTTTTTTCTCTTCTGCAGCTAATGCTTTGTCATATTGAGCAACAGCCCATTGTTCTAAGTCTTTTCCAGTCTTATCAAGAGATTTTCCTTGTGCAATGAAATAATCTAATGTAGACATATTGTCTTCTTAAATCAGAAACCTGAAAAAGTAAATAAATTACCCTATTTCATTTTAATGGGAGACAAGTCTATACCATAGACTTAGTCTTAGTCCAAACTTGTATGGTTTATAATAACCAATGATAACTTGAGTACCTGTGGACAACAATAACTGTATCTCAAATACTGTGGGGACAAGCCTTACAAAGGTCTTGTATACCTCAATGTAATCAAAGATCACTTGAGTACCTGTGGAAAAAAAAATTTCCCTTTACCAATCACTTTGGGAGACAAGCCTTACAAAGGTCTTGTACATTTTGTTTTATAACAATAACAATCATAAAGTACTGATCTGTACTATACTATCAGTGTATACCACTATACGTCATATGTCAACTAAAGACATTACAAAGGACAAACAAGAAAAGACAATATGAACACATTTGCAGAGATCAAATTAAATTAAATAGGAGGAATGAAAAAAAAATGATCACAGAAACCGTGATGATAACTGCCATAATATAACAAGACAAATAACGCCACAGTGTATAAACATAAGGGTGTAAAAAACTGAAATGAAAGGAAAGATGAGACCTACAATTATACAAACAAATCAAACAAAACTAAGGAACACAAAATTATTACCAAAAACAACGAAGAAAAGAACACCTCATCACAACTAACAGAAATAGCAGCAAATTGTTGCTAACAAATTTCCAATTAAGAAAATGTGTACCTATAGAATACTAGTCCAGACCAATGTCACTCGGCATACCTTATACTAGTCACACAGAACATAAACTAATTTAATACATAACAAATAACATGTAAGTATAAATAGCATATAGCATACAATATAATTTATGTCATGAATGGAATGTGTTGCAGGTATAGTGTTGTAAAGCAGGCACAGTTTATTTTAATACTAATAACTTGCCACTTTATTCAGTAATAGATTTAATTTTAAACTATTACACTGTCAATTTTTCTCTGTTGAGCATATGAAGATCCAACGATGAACTATGCACTTTATGTTCAACAACACTGTGATTCTTCTGTACGTTGAGAAATGTCAACAATACTGCTCCAGATATTTTCTACACTTGATACCACTGTCCTGTGTAATACTGTCTGTACAGCGAAAAACTGTCAACAAGCGCTGACCTAGATACAGCATCCTATCGGTAATACAGGTCAAGCTGACATCGACTGTATAGCTGTCCTACTGGTGTTGATGTATTCAAACAAATGTTCTTTCAGCTGTAAACTGTGATTCTCAACACAAAACTGCGTAAGCTGGACCCAGGAATCTGGCTCGCCACTGTAAAGTTTCTTTTCTTCTTTCCACTCTGTAAAGTGTCAGTCTGTATGCTCTGTAAGGAAAAGTGGTGTGTTGTTGAGATCAGGCATGCTCCAGTCTACCCAGCTGTAAATGGGTAACTCACCCTAGTCCTGAGTTAGGGAAGGCAAAGGCTCCAGGGGAAGCAGGCCCTAAACTTGGTCACTTCAACCGACGCAGGATGGTGTATGTATGAAGTAGAAGTGTAGAGTGTGATTACCGAGAATGGTGTACTGTTCGTGTGCTGACCAATATAACCACTCATACACTTGTGTCTACAAGGCACCAATGCAGACTGCTGGAATCTTTGTTTACTCAATTTATTCAGACGTACACACTGGGACATACGAGTACATCATGGTATGTTGACATATCAATTTGTAGGTATACATAGCAGATCTGAAGTCATGACACATTCAGAAATAATGGGCAGTACATCAAAAGTTCAATGTCATGATATATTATGGCCGCATCCCCCTATCTGACTAAACGCGTCAGTGAAGGCAGATCGATAAATAACTAAAGTTACTTGACGTCCATAGTTTGTAGTATATATTATGAAACCACGAAAGGGGGTTTCTAGCAAGATTGAGATCTCCCTGTCACTGTCCGATAATAGGATAAATAATCTGTTCTCTTGGCAGTGATCAAAACATATGATGACCGAAATCTAACATGGCTGCCTCCCTGAGTTGTCGTTCACTCATTCATAGGAAGGAGAATATAAGCCAGAGTTAATTCATAATGGGTATATAAATGATTTCATAAATGTTTCCATACAGCTCTACGGTGATCAGGTTAATTCACGTAGCCATAACCGCTGTAGGAAAGTCTGTCATCTTTGTCGATACAAAACACGACCCTAGCGATACGAAGCACAATGTTCCATCTAGGTCGAATCGACATGAGATCATCAAAATAGGGTCTGGCAATACATGGAGTCCGAATTATACATTGTACCGTACCTTAGGAGAGTCTCTAACATAAACTATAGTAGAGATACCATCTCCTTTAGAAGAAAACCACTTCATGAATTATATTTCCTTAAGAATCTACCAGCCCTTTGAAAAATGCGTACCCGCCATTATCACGGTACATCGGAACTCTTTACGACTTGTCAAGACAACTCATACTTCCGCTAGACCGGAATAATAAGAATCTAGTCCCTCCTACCCATCCAAAATATACAATATAGGACTGATTCTACTTGTACTAATAATATGTAATACATATGAATTCAGGCCATAAACATAATAAGCAAATTAATATATTTTCTGGCCCTAAAAAATAAGTACAAACGTAAGCGCAATATCCTTGCGCCGGATCAATATCCAGAACGATTACTCCTATAATCAAAAGTGTGAATCAAACATGGATTCTCTCGCTTTTACCATAGACAGCATTTTCATACACAAATGAATGAATGTCTATATTTTTTTCATATTAAATAGCCATATCGATTTTTGTAATATGTGCGTCAAAATATGCACGCAACACCTAAGAAAAATTCTCCGAATCTTTTGGCCGAATACCATCACCAACCAAGATCTGCTTACTTGGAGCAAGCAAGAGGACATGCACACCATCATAGCTGGCAGACGCTGGAGCTGGGTTGGCCATGTCCTCAGAAGAGACCCCAATGCCATCACAGGAACAGCTAGGCTATTGACCCCTGAAGGAAAACGAAAGAAAGGCCGACCAAAAACAACCTGGCGGAGGACTGTGGAGGCTGAGATGCAAAGAATGAACCAGAGTTGGAGCACTGTACGAATGATGGCCACCGACCGAGCAAAGTGGAATCAATTTGTTGTTGCCCTACAAGACGCCACCAGGCGTGATGGCCACTGACTGCTTTGACGGTCGGTGGTTAAGGATCTAAGAAGAAGAAGAAGACAGCAGGCAAACCCATTGGTGCTCAGTCTCCCTCAGCAAGTGTCGAAGAGTATGAATGCTAATTGTACCTGTAGCACGCTGGTTGTACATACATTTATAACACATAAGGAAGGGAAACCCGAGGCCTGTAAACAGTAAATTAATATGAGACAAACATAAAGGTATGTTATCAGGCACTCGTAGGAAATAAAGAAGTAGAACACTAGACAACAGAAAAACCACAGACATGAATGGCTTACCCAGGATTCGAACCCTGGACCTTCCGTGCGACAACCCCGCCTAGCTATACAAGCGAATCACACTATCCTCCCTGCCATCTACGCATCACCAAAAAATGATGCTTCGATGACAGGTCATTACGGATGCATTCTCTCCCATGTCCATCTCTGCTAGTCCCACGTTTGATGCCAAACTCCAACAGTTTCAGCCTTGTTGATTCATCCATTGCAGTGTCATTATCTACGAGGCGATCATTAATTGCCATTAGTATCTCTCCCTTATCCATGTCCAGTGTCCCCACTATGGGTGCTCTCGAGGCCAGTCTATCAGTTCTCTCATTGCCACGTACCCCTGCATGACCAGGACAGTAGATCCACACCCGTTCTTGAAGCCGTGAGGATTCTATTGATGTTTTTCATTCCTGCCGCCGCCATCCGTTCTGAACTTTCCGAAGCACGGATTGTGCGTCTGACAATATAACTGCCCTGGTTGATGGAGTTTCAGACAGCCACCTCAGTGCTGCAGTAACTGCCTTTACCTACATTCTCATGCTGGAAGTTGTCGTCATTTAGGTATTTCAACAGACTTAACGTAAAGCTGTTTTGCTTTACCGCTCTGTCGTCTTTTAGCTTTTAAAAAACATAGTCGATAAAAGTCGTCAATAATTATCAATTACTAAATAATCATCACTTCTATCATAACTAAAGTTACTATCATTACTGTTTTTTGTTGTTATTGATCCAGCGGCGCTTGGGCTCTCGCCCTTCTGCTCAACGCCATGTAGTGATACTCGTATCTGCATACTTTCGCAAGTTAAAGGTGTTCCATTTATCTGGTATAGATACAATCACAGAAATATGCAACGATATATACAATACAGGATATATACCACATGACATGAAGACATCAGTTTTCATAACATTGCCCAAAAAACCAAATGCAACAGAATGTTCAGATTTCAGAACAATCAGCCTGATGAGTCATGCAATTAAGATACTGCTCAAAATCATACAGGAAAGAATAAAAAGTACGGTAGACAGCGAAATCCAAGAAGAACAGTTTGGTTTTAGACGGAACAGTGGAACAAGAGAGGCAATATTTTGCCTAAGAATATTAGCAGAAAAATATTCAGAGGTCCAAAAAAGTATGTATATGTGCTTCATTGACTATAAGAAGGCTTTTGACAGAGTCCATCATGAGAAAATAATTGAATGCCTCAAAGACATAGGTATTGATGGAAAAGATATAAGAATACTCAGTAACCTTTATTGAGAGCAAACTGCCACAGTAAGATCGGGAAGGAATTATTCACCATACATAGACATAAAAAGAGGTGTCAGACAAGGTTGTGTGCTGTCCTCTTGCGTATTTAATTTAAACACCGAAAAAATTTTCAAACAGATACAGGAAATAACCTTAGAGTTACAAGAACTAGTGAAGCAAGTGAACAGTATAAGTCATGAATATGGACTCGACATTAATATTGAGAAAACAAAAACTATGATAATTAGCAAAACAGACGATAAACCCACATTAAAGATAAGCGTAAATGGGAAAATCCTGAAACAAGTCAAGAGCTACGTATATCTTGGTCATATAATAACAGAAGATGGCAGATGTGAAACAAAAATCAAGAAGAGAATAGGAATGGCCAAAGCTACATTCAACAACATGAAACATATACTGACATCCAAACAGTTATCTCACAAATTAAAACTGAGAATCATAAAGTGTTATATATATTCTGTATTTCTGTATAGTGCAGAAACATGGACGATGAATAAGCATTTGGAAGAAAGAATTGATGCTCTTGAAATGTGGATATATAGAAAAATGGGGCGTATCTCATGGAAAGAGATGAAAACAAATAAGGAGGTCCTAGAAAATCTAGGTATGAAAAGAGAACTAATGAGGGAGGTCAAAGTTCGGCAGCTAAAATACTTTGGCCACATAAAAAGGCATAACACCTTGCAGAAGACCATAACAGAAGGGAGAGGTGAAGGCAAACGTGCAAGGGGAAGACAGCGCTATAAGTGGAAAGATAACATCAAGAGATGGACAGGAAAGAGTCTATCAGAGTGCACCACCAAGACAAGAGACAGAAGACGTTGGAGATCCATTACAGCCAATCTTCGTTGTGGAGATGGCAACTGATGATGATGATGATGATTTATCTGGTCTCGGAGAAGGAGTAATTTCCTAACATCATTGAGTGCTGGGCAAGCAGAGAGGTGGTGGTCAACAGTTTCGTAGGGGTAGTTACATATCTGGAACTCTGGAGTGTGTTGTGGTTGGACTCTGTTCAAGAGGCAGTCTGTAGCATAGTGTCTGAACCAATATCTAATGGCAATTAACGAAAGCCTACCTTGCCTAACAATATCGGAATGTGCAAAGAAAATTTCAGCCAATCGCTGCACCGAACGCTGCAATCATGAAACCGTGAGCTGAGGCAGGAAGGTCAGATGACGTTTGTCCAAACGTATCGTGTTTATTTGTGACTCCTGGGAAAAGGATAATGGATTTCATCCTGTCCGATGATCACAGTGAGATACTAGGTATCTTAATCTTTTA
The DNA here is from genome assembly GCA_024509875.1 of Oreohelix idahoensis. NCBI lineage: Eukaryota > Metazoa > Mollusca > Gastropoda > Stylommatophora > Oreohelicidae > Oreohelix > Oreohelix idahoensis. The sequence continues at coordinate 428,042 of JAMPIV010018053.1, read as the reverse complement.
GCAGATACCGGTACCTGGATCTAATCCGTATGAGCAGGGGTACAGGAGTTGTGAGTGTTTATATGCCATTATAACAAGGATCGGAAGCAGTTTTACTCTGTTTTGGCTGCGATAGCAAAGTATACAGGGGAGGGAGAGAAAGAACAGTTTGTTAGAACGATAGCGACCAATCGGCAGGCTAAAACAAGACCTCGATGGAGACAATCGGTTGAAGAGCAACGGAGTAAGAAATTCTTCTTCCTTGATCCTTAGCGGCCGACCGTCAAAGCAGTCAGTGGCCATCACGCGTAGTGGCGTCTTGTAGTGCAACAACAAATTGTTTCCACTTTGCTCGGTCGGTGGCCATCCTTCGTACAGTGCCCCAACTCTGGTTCATTCTTTGCATCTCTGCATCCACAGTCCTCCGCCAGGTTGTTTTTGGTCGGCCTCTCTTTCGTTTTCCTTCAGGGGTCCAAAGCATAGCTGTTCTTGTGATGGCATCGGGGTCTCTTCTGAGGACATGGCCAACCCAGCTCCAGCTATGATGGTGTGCATGTCCTCTTGCTTGCTCCGAGTAAGCAGATCTTGGTTGGTGATGGTATTCGGCCAAAAGATTCGGTGAATTTTTCTTAGGCATGTTGTGTGAAAAGAGGACAATTTCGACATTTCCTTCTCTGTAACTCTCCAGCATTCTGCACCATAGAGAAGCACAGAAAGCACACAGCTCTGATATAATCTTAATTTTGTGCTTGTGCTGTATTGGGAGGACTTCCAGATGTTGTTTAGGCTAAAGAAGGCTGTTCTTGCCTTATTCATTCTGATGTTGATGTCTTTGCCTGCACCCGCCTGTAGTGAAATTGACAGAGATACAACGGTAAAATACCTCCAAGGATAACATATAAGGATAAAAAAACATAATGCGTAGGCTGCTGATGTACATGATCGCCTAGACCGCGGGTCATCATCCTCCATAATAATTGACTTGCTAGACAGGAGGGGAACGGCGGATCAAAAAAGGAAAAAATATGACTGGAAAGATTGCGTGAGACTGGAAAGGCTAAGGAGACGCAATTGGGGTGGGGGGGGGGGGGGGGGGGGGGGGGGGGGGGGGGGGGGGGGGGGGGGGGGGGGGGGGCGGGGGGGGGGGGGGGGGGGGGGGGGGGGGGGGGGGGGGGGGGGGGGGGGGGTGGGACGGAGAAAAGTCACGTTTCCCAAGTTGACATAAAAAGTAAGCAACTCGACAGAAGGGACCATAGATATGTTACGCCACAGTCATTTATTGGACGCTTTTGCAATACCAAGCCCTTGATTTGAATTCAGCGGCTAAAACGCAGATGTTCGAAATATTACAAAATTTAAAAAGTACTTTTTTCTTAATATTAATGTTAGGAATATAAAAATTAGCTGGCCGGATGGCCCATTCAGAGCAGTGAACTAATATGGTCTTAATTTTACAGACGGATAGATAATATTGAAGATAATGACAAAAGACAGTGTAGTTTACATCATCGACAGACTGTATTGAATCTAAAAGTGTCGCTATTTTGCACAAAAAAACACGACCTCGAGACGCAGGTGTTCAAATCTACTTGGTATGGGGGAGAGGGGATATTGTGGTGGCTGTGTCTAAAAATAACTTTTAACGACAAAATTTTGGAGGGGAGAGAAAGGTTGGTTCAAAAATCAAGTACATTTTGTAGAAACACAAGTAGAGACGGACAGACTAACAGATAAACATCCATACTTGACTGAAGCATGACTGAAATGACTTTAGTGTAGGAAATTTGAAATTCAAATAAACCTAGGCAGTGATTGGCCACAGACAATCATATCATTAGCGCTCAGACGCGAAAGTGGGGCCATTCTTCAATAGTTGTTCAGTGATAGACACAGATTTTAAAGTGTGGTGATTTCCATATGAAAGAAAGTGTAAGAAGTTTAGGGACGCCATACTATAGCCAGCAGCTCAGCTGAGTTTTGCTAGCAATTCTGTGTTATTTATTCATAATCTGGTAAGATTGAAATTATTTCCTTATATATATTTTGAATATTGTTTCATGTTCGAGTGATTTGATACTGCCATATCGAAATCTAGCCTTACAAACAAGTAGGGATTTGCTCTAGACCCCCCGCCCAAGTCAGGGTCTAGGGACCAACAATGTACATAAACTCCAGCAAGGATTATGCAAGACAGATCAAGTGTTGAGAATAATGAAACATATTACCTATCCTCTTTTAGGGCAGAAAACTAATAAATATTTTTCAGAATCTATGGTCTGGGAGGATCTATCTGATGTAAAACCACCATGGTAAATGTGCTGTTTGGTCAGAGAGATCTGACCTGTCTGTATGATGTGGTTGTTGTGTCAGTGTTGTGTCCAGACGTGGGTAGAGAATAGATTTTGACACATGGCCCATACTTTGATTGCAGAGCTGTGAGTTTCTGTTGTCAACAAAGCAGTGTCTATTCAGTTGGTGACTTTACTCGAGTGTATCTGTGCAGTACTTGTGACAGAGACCACCATTATTGCCCGCCAGCACGGAGAGGTGGGACCATCAGATTTCAGCACCAGAGCTACAACGACAAGATGAGTGAGCCTCTGGTCTGCTGGACATTCACCAACGTTGTGTAGTTACTAATACCCCCATAAAAATTCCCACCATTTTCTGGACACTGTGTAGTCAATATAGACAGGTGTGATGAGGCCACCCCAACAGCACAAACATTAACTATCCTCCCAAGTAGATGACTACTAGAACATTTTAATAAAACTAACTAGTATAGTACATATATATGTACACTATTGCATTTATGATATAATATTCCATGCATTTCTTTTCATAATCTCTAAATCCTTTTAAGTTCTGGTCAACCTAAAAAATTGATCCAGAACAAAATAAATGTAATATAATTCTATCAAAAAAATTTTACACACGTGAGTTAGTTCAGTGTATTTTAACATTTATTAATATTATTAGTCTTGTTAAATATCTGTGGGTATATCTATAACCTATTACACCACACTACATATCATAACCCTAGACACTTTACGTAGCCACATTCATTAAAAAAAAATTAAGTGTGAGGTCGTAGTGGTAGCAAGAAAGGCCTTCTGACAATTCTCAACTACATTTTATCTCAGGAGCCTTCACAGCTGGCCTCATACAATTACATTTAGTAATATCAACATCATACAATACCATCAACACCACTACATATATTGGGGTCTTGTCCGGGGATAATTAGCCCAACAGTAATATTAGGATCTCCTGGTGGGAGAAATAAAAGTAGGGAAATAAATTGTAAAATTCCCTTTAACATTAAAAGTGTCCCTGCAGATAAAAGTTGGTGAATCTTCACAGCCAGTAATAATTAATTAGTTAACTGGTTAGTTAGAATTGGTTAGACTATAGTCATAAGAAGTACTTAGTGTATTTACTGGTTAGAGATTTATCTTGTATATTATTATATTGTCTAAAAAGTATGGCGGAGCTGGCAAAATTTAGATCAGCTGCTGTGCTCACCGCGAAGGAGATGGGAATGGATGGTCAAATTTTAATTCAATACGTAACGGCTGAATGTGATAAATATATTGAACGGGAAGAAAGGAGATTAGAAAAAGAGGCTGAAAGAAAATTGGAGTCTGACAGGTTGGTTGAAGAGAAGAAGTTAGAGGCTGAGACTAAGAGGCTGCAGATTGAGGCAGAAGAAAAACGACAGCAAAGGGAGGCAGAAGAAAAAAGGTTGACTGCCGAAAGGGAGGCAGAAGATAGAAGGTTGCAGAGGGAGCACGAATTACGACTAAGGGAGCTGGAATTTCAAGGCCAGGCTCCTGAAAATGGTGCCAGCCCTTTTGCCTCAGATGCTACGCCCAGTCTGGGAGCCTCAAACTCAGCTATGGGGTTTCATTTAGACCATTTTGTTGAAAAAGACGATGACATAGAGGGGTACCTAGGACGTTTTGAGTTATTAGCTACTACATATGGGTTAGAGAGAGAGAGGTGGAGCTTAAAGCTATCACAAGGATTGAGAGGTACTTCTTATGAAGTATTTGCCAAAATGAACAGGGAAGACCAAGACAATTATGACATGTTAAAGCAGGCTTTGTTATTAAGGTACGAGAAGAATGGTGAATTTTATCGTAAGAAATTTAGAAATGCCAAACTGTTGTCTGGGGAGACATACCACCAATTCTCTGCTAGACTAGAAACCTATTTGGAGAAATGGACGGCTCTGGGGAAGACCCAAGATCTTAAAGAAATGATCATGATTGAGCAATTGAGAGAGTCCATGGCTCCAGACATGAGAAAATTTCTCATGGAACAAGGTGCAGAGAAGTTGGGGGAAATTTTAAATGTTGCTGAGAGGTATCAGGCAGCTCAGGCAGAGGTAAGTGGTGCTAAAAAGAAGCACATAGACAATTTTAAAGCTCCACAGCAATTTAATAAATTTGATACTAGAGAGCAGGGAAATAAAGGTAGGACAAACTTTGAGCGGCCAAGAAATGACTATCGCGACAGAAACTCACAGTTCAATGACCAAAAGTTCAATGAAAGAAAACCGTTGAACCAAGGGAAAAGATGGTGTAAATGGTGCAAGAGGGATAACCATAACACCGAATTTTGTAGAAGGAAACCTTCAAACATTGCTGCAATGAAGTCGGGGACGCGAAGATTAAAGGTTAATCCTAATGGACAACAGGAACCTTATCACCCCCCAGTTTGTGAGGATGTTATTTGTAATGGGGTCACCATAAGGTGCCTTTATGATACAGGTTTGGATTATGATTCAGTTGTGAAGTCTAGCCTAGTGGACCCAAGTCAGTATACCACAGAAACAGTGGAAATACAAGGGGCGACTAAGGACATACCACTCATGACACTTCCCATCGCAAGGATAACGGTGAAAACTCGCTATGTGGAAGGAGAAATCAGAGCAGCAGTGATAGATGAACCAATCTACCCTCTGATATTGGGGTGTAGATACGTCTTCTTGGGGAATCCCGAGAAACCTGTGATCATGGCGACAGTGCAGACCAGGTCACAGAAGAAGGAGGAAGAAGGTGAACCTATAAATGCTCATCCAGAGGAGATGAGGAAGGCGCAGGCTGAGGATAGGACACTCAAGCCCTGTTTTAAAAAATTGCCCAAATGCCACACACCTCCGAGCAAGGGGGAATATTTCATGAAGAACAAACTCTTATACAGGAAGGCCGGAACTGGAACAAATGGTCACAACCAGCTGGTTCTTCCCACTTCATATAGAGATAAAGTGATGGAACTCGGGCATGCGATTCCCTTCAGTGGTCACATGGGGATCAGCGCCACAGGACAGCGTATAGCTTGTCATTACTTCTGGCCAGGGATAACGGAGGATATAAAAAGATATGTCAAATCCTGCCCAGAATGTCAAAGGGTAGCTCCAAAGCACTGGACTGCTCCTGCAACTCTAGGGGAAATGCCCATAGTGGGAACACCTTTTGAGAGGGTTGCAGTGGATATTGTAGGACCTCTCACTCGGACCAAGAGGAGGAACAGTTACATCCTTACTCTGGTGGACACTTGTTCTATGTGGGGAGAAGCGGTAGCCCTGCCATCAATTGATTCAAAACATGTAGCAGAGGCATTACTTACAATATTTACCCGATTAGGATTCCCGCATCAAATCTTGACGGATAATGGTTCTCAGTTCAAGGGGAAACTAACGGAAGAAGTTTTTAAGCTATTTCAAGCCAGGCACTTTCATTGTAGTCCGTACCATCCACAAGGGAACGGCCAGGTAGAGAGGTTTCAATGGGACTCTCATTTCTATCCTGAGAAAGCTGGCACACGAAAAACCGGATCTGTGGGATCAATTCCTGCCCGCCGCATTGTTTGCGTACCGGGAGGTACCACATAGTTCAACCGGGATGGCTCCCGCAACTCTGCTATTTGGGAGGCCAATAAAAGGTCCATTAGAAGCCCTATTAAGGACCTGGACAGATGAGAAGGCGGAAGAGATTGTTACCTCATCGTATCAATATGTGAACGAACTGACCACTCGTTTGAAAGCTGGATGGAAACTGGCAAATGATAATTTGAAACAAGCCAGGAAGAAACATGCAGCATATTTTAATAGGAAGGCAAAGGACAGGGAACTGGCAGTCGGAGAGAAGGTGCTGCTTCTACTACCCGGAAGCCAGAATAAATTACAAATTGGTTGGCAAGGTCCATATACGGTTCTAGAGAAGGTGTCTAGAACAAACTATAAAATTGACAAAAAGGGGAAGGAAAAAGTTTATCATGTAAACCTGTTAAAGAAGTATCTGGACAGACCACTCCAGGAAAGCACCCCCTTATTGACCTTGGCTATTGCAACCCAGATGCAAAAAGAACCACTCACCTCACATGAATACCCATTACATCCTTGTGAAACAGCAGCACAGGTAAAAGTCAGTAAGCACCTGACTAAAAACCAGAGGGAGAGAGTTCAAAAGGTTCTGGAGGAACATACAGATGTATTAACAGATAAACCAGGCCATACAAATTTGCTACAGTATGACATGAAACTGGTAGACTCAAACCCAATCTGTATGAGAGCCTATTCTATTCCGTTCGCGAAGGAGAAGGCATTGAAGGAAGAAATAGAGTATTTGTTGAAGGAGGGGATTATTTCGCACAGTGAATCATCTTTTAGTTCTAGTGTCGTTTTGTTGAGAAAACCGTCTGGGGAACACAGACTGTGCATAGATTACAGGAAACTGAATGCTGTCACAGAAGGACAAGTGGATCCATTACCAGACACAAAACAGTTATTTGCCAGACTGAACAAGGCAAAATACTTTTCAAAGGTGGATCTTAGTAAAGGCTATTACCAGATCCCAGTGAAGCCTGAAGTGAGACCTTATTTGGCTTTTAGCACTTCGGATGGACATTATGAATTCAATATGCTACCATTCGGACTGAAAAATGCTCCGAGTGTGTTTTCAAGGATGATGCGAAAATTGTTGGATCCCCTGAATAACCCATGTATCACGAATTTCATGGATGATATTCTCGTCGCCACAGAGACATTTGAAGAACACATTGAAGCTCTGGAGATGTTGTTTGATAGACTTCGGGAGGCGAACTTAACTGCTAGGCCAACAAAATGTTGTATTGGATGCAAAGAGTTGGAATTCTTGGGACACACTGTATATCAGGGTAATATGACCCCTGATCCTAAGAACTTGGAAAAACTGCAGAGAGCACCTAGGCCACAAACAAAAAAGGACGTGCGATCATTCGTGTCGTTATGCGGATTTTATCAGAAATACATCAAAAATTTTAACGCTATATGTGCTCCTCTGACTGATCTGACTCGCAAGGGACTTCCAGATAAAATTATTTGGACTGCACAATGTGAACTAGCGTTCCAAGAGTTAAAGGAAAAACTCACTAGCAAGCCTATTCTCAAACTGCCTGATTTGACACAGGACTTTGTCTTAAGAACCGATGCAAGTAATGTAGGACTAGGAGGGGCTTTGTTGCAAAGATCAGCTTCACCTGATGGGGAACTTAAACCAGTCGCTTATGCAAGCCGCAAATTGAATAAGGCGGAACAAGGATACTCCACAAGCGAAAAAGAATGTTTAGCATTAATCTGGGCAATAAAGAAGTTTCAAATCTATCTGTATGGTAGGACTTTTTGTGGTGGAGACGGACCATCAGCCTCTCGTGTTCTTGTCTCAGGCTAAGCATGAAAACGCAAGATTGCTGAGGTGGTCTTTGTTGCTTCAACCTTATCAGTTTAGTATCCAATATATCCCAGGCAAATTGAATGTCGGTGCAGATTTCCTCAGTCGGCACCCCTGTGATCAAAATTAGAGTAGCGGCAGACGTGAGGAGTAATTTTACCTATGTGTATCGCTGGTTTTGGAACTTGCCATAGGCATGTTTTCAAGTGGGGAGATGTGTAGTGAAATTGACAGAGATACAACGGTAAAATACCTCCAAGGATAACATATAAGGATAAAAAAACATAATGCGTAGGCTGCTGATGTACATGATCGCCTAGACCGCGGGTCATCATCCTCCATAATAATTGACTTGCTAGACAGGAGGGGAACGGCGGATCAAAAAAGGAAAAAAATATGACTGGAAAGATTGCGTGAGACTGGAAAGGCTAAGGAGACGCAATTGGGGGGGAAACGGAGAAAAGTCACGTTTCCCAAGTTGACATAAAAAGTAAGCAACTCGACAGAAGGGACCATAGATATGTTACGCCACAGTCATTTATTGGACGCTTTTGCAATACCAAGCCCTTGATTTGAATTCAGCGGCTAAAACGCAGATGTTCGAAATATTACAAAATTTAAAAAGTACTTTTTTCTTAATATTAATGTTAGGAATATAAAAATTAGCTGGCCGGATGGCCCATTCAGAGCAGTGAACTAATATGGTCTTAATTTTACAGACGGATAGATAATATTGAAGATAATGACAAAAGACAGTGTAGTTTACATCATCGACAGACTGTATTGAATCTAAAAGTGTCGCTATTTTGCACAAAAAAAACACGACCTCGAGACGCAGGTGTTCAAATCTACTTGGTATGGGGGAGAGGGGATATTGTGGTGGCTGTGTCTAAAAATAACTTTTAACGACAAAATTTTGGAGGGGAGAGAAAGGTTGGTTCAAAAATCAAGTACATTTTGTAGAAACACAAGTAGAGACGGACAGACTAACAGATAAACATCCATACTTGACTGAAGCATGACTGAAATGACTTTAGTGTAGGAAATTTGAAATTCAAATAAACCTAGGCAGTGATTGGCCACAGACAATCATATCATTAGCGCTCAGACGCGAAAGTGGGGCCATTCTTCAATAGTTGTTCAGTGATAGACACAGATTTTAAAGTGTGGTGATTTCCATATGAAAGAAAGTGTAAGAAGTTTAGGGACGCCATACTATAGCCAGCAGCTCAGCTGAGTTTTGCTAGCAATTCTGTGTTATTTATTCATAATCTGGTAAGATTGAAATTATTTCCTTATATATATTTTGAATATTGTTTCATGTTCGAGTGATTTGATACTGCCATATCGAAATCTAGCCTTACAAACAAGTAGGGATTTGCTCTAGACCCCCCGCCCAAGTCAGGGTCTAGGGACCAACAATGTACATAAACTCCAGCAAGGATTAATGCAAGACAGATCAAGCGTTGAGAATAATGAAACATATTACCTATCCTCTTTTAGGGCAGAAAACTAATAAATATTTTTCAGAATCTATGGTCTGGGAGGATCTATCTGATGTAAAACCACCATGGTAAATGTGCTGTTTGGTCAGAGAAATCTGACCTGTCTGTATGATGTGGTTGTTGTGTCAGTGTTGTGTCCAGACGTGGGTAGAGAATAGATTTTGACACATGGCCCATACTTTGATTGCAGAGCTGTGAGTTTCTGTTGTCAACAAAGCAGTGTCTATTCAGTTGGTGACTTTACTCGAGTGTATCTGTGCAGTACTTGTGACAGAGACCACCATTATTGCCCGCCAGCACGGAGAGGTGGGACCATCAGATTTCAGCACCAGAGCTACAACGACAAGATGAGTGAGCCTCTGGTCTGCTGGACATTCACCAACGCTGTGTAGTTACTAATACCCCCATAAAAATTCCCACCATTTTCTGGACACTGTGTAGTCAATATAGACAGGTGTGATGAGGCCACCCCAACAGCACAAACATTAACTATCCTCCCAAGTAGATGACTACTAGAACATTTTAATAAACCATCAACACCACTACACCGCCGTCTGGTGTTACTATGCTTCCTAGGTATGTGAAGGTGTCTGTCTGTACCTATTGCTTATTCCTTACTGATATGGGCTCAGGGTTGCTCACATTGAGCGTCATGACCTCTGACTTCCTTAAATTGATGTTCAAGCCCACCTGCTGGCTAAACTTATTAAGTCTGTCCGTTTTTTCCTGGATGTGTTGATGTGAATGTGCTAGTAGTGCAATGTCATCTGTATATTCCAGATCTTCTACTGTAGAAAATGTAGTCCATCTTATTCCTCTTGGATTGCCCTCTGTTGTCTGGCGCATCACCCAGTCTATTACTGTTAAAAATAGAGTGGTTGATAAGGGGCATCCCTGTCGTACTCCTGTCTTCACCTCAAAGGTTAGGTTGCTCTGCCCAACACTACACGTAAAGTTGGCATAGAGGCTTTTTATGATTGACACTATGCAGCTTGGAATTCCATAAGCTCTCAGTATTTTCCATAAACTGTCTCTATGTATGCTGTCAAAAGCCTTTTCAAAATCAACGAAATTAATGTACAGCTGTCTTTGCCATTCTGAGCACTGCTGTATAATGTTCCTGAGGGTAAATATATGATCTACACATCTTCTGTTCTTTCTTAATCCTGCTTGTTCTTTCCTCAGTTTGTGATCTACTGCTTTTGAAATTCTCTGTATAATTATCCTGCCTAGTATTTTGCTGGGAACTGAGAGAAGAGTGATTCCTCTCCAATTATTGCAGTCTGCAAGATCTCCCTTCTTGGGCAATTTGACAATTATTCCTTTGTTCCACTCTGATGGTGTTGTCCACGTTTTCCAGACTTGTGCAAATAGTGGTTCTAATAGTTCTGCTGCTAGCTCAGGGTCTGTCTTAAATAGCTCTGCATTTGAGTTATCATGGCGAGGAGCTTTTCCGTTCTTTAACCCTTTGATTGCTGTGATGATTTCTTCTTTTCGTGGAATGTCTGTATTTACATCTAGATCGTTTTCAGCCTCAGGAACATTCAATTGTGTCTCTGGTGGTTCCTTGTTCAGAGTTTCTCTGAAATGCTCTGCCCATCTTGTTTCCTGTCCCTCTGCTGTCGTGATGAGATTTCCTTGCTTATCTCTTATTAATGTAATATTGTTTGCACCTCGTTTTCCGCTGATGAATTTAGTTATTTTGTATACTGTGCTTTGTTCATTTCTCAGTGCTGCCTCTTCTGCCTGTCTTGCAAGTTCGTCTAGGAAATTCCTTTTGTTGGCTCGGATTTGGCGTTTAACTTCCTTGTCCAGCTGACTGTACTGTTCGCTATATAGTTGCTTTAACCTGGGGGACTTCGCTTCTGTTTTCTTTCTTTTCATTTCCTTTCTCAGTGTTATGGTGTTTAGTGTTTCTGGTGTTATCCAGTCTTGCTTCTTTTCCTGGAATCCCAAGCATGATTTGCTACTTTCCTTATATATTGTTGAAATGGTGTTGAATTTCTGGTCTATATCATCCGTCAATGTCTTTTCCTGACTTTTGGCAAATTGATATCGTTTCTTTATGTCAGCCGCAAAAGCTTTTCTGGTAAGGGGGTCCTTCAATTTGCTGATGTCAAACCTTTTCTGTGTAGTTACAGTTGGTCCAGCCCTTCTTAGTTTCACTTTCAGTTTCGCTACTACTAAATGGTGATCACTTCCCACATCTGCACCTCTTCTTACCTTCACATCTTGTAATGCATGTCTCTATCCACCGTTAATCATAATGTGGTCTATCTGGTTTCTATCCCGACCATTTGGTGATTCCCATGTTAATTTGTGAATTTCTTTATGTGGGAAAAGTGTTCCTCCAATGACCAGGTTGTTAATACTACAGAAACTTATTAATTTATCCCCATTTTCGTTTGCTATTCCGCTGCCGCATTTCTCCATTACTCTTTCATTATATGTATTGTGTGTACCAACTTTCGAATTGAGGTCTCCCATTACTACAATAAGATCATATGTAGGTGTGTCTTCCATTTCTTTCTGCAGTTGTTGATAGAATTCATCCTTGACCTCTTCATCGCTGTCATTCGTTGGTGCATAGCATTGTATTACTGTAATATTGGTGAATCTACCTCTCAATCTTAATCTTATCTGTCTGTTGTTGATGGGTTTCCATTCCAGTAATGTCCTTTCTATTCCTTTCTGTAAAATAATGGCTATGCCTTCATTGTGCTGTCCATCCTCTCTTCCAGAGTAAAGTACTGTTTTTCCTGTTGCTGTTTTAACTTTTCCTGCCCCTGTCCATCTGCTCTCGCTTATCCCTAGAATGTGTAACCTATAGTTTCTCATTTCTGCCGTGACCTGTTTTAGTTTATCCGTCTCATTCATTGTCCTAACATTCCAAAATCCTATTCTTGTATCGTGTTTTGCGGTCAGGAAAGAATGAAAGTAATTGATTTCATGTATTGTTTGAGTATACACTTAACACTTACCATCAGGCCTATGCGATCCTAGTGAAGTCAATCATGGACATATTGGAAAAGTGATTTTTATGAATGGTAAATTATTTTATTGAATAAATCTACTTGTCACTGACTTGATCTGTCTTTACTGATTTACCATCAACTATTCTGAGATTTCTCACTGCATCTCCTATATGCATACCTGTCAACCTGTACGAATTTTTCGTACAATGTCCGGATTTTTGATACTTTTAGCAGTGTACGGCCGTACAGACTCGTTTTACGGATTTTTCGCCCCCCCCCCCTCCCCCCCCCGCGCCCAAAAAAAAATAATTTTTTTTTGGATTTTTAAATTCTAAATATATTTTCCAACCCAAGTTTTTTAAAATGTTAAATCAGAAATTATTTTCTAGCCCAGATTTTTTTATTAACCAATTTTTTTTAATTTTTAATTCCGGAAATCTTGGCGTTCGTTTTTAAACTGAGGTCTCTCCCAGCAACCAATCAAATCCTTTTATACCCAACAATTCGGCAAACACTTTGAATTCGGCCTCAAACGCTTTCGGTTTTCAGCGTGACATGACGTATTTTTAAAGTTACCTGTTATCAACGACGATGCTTGTTTGCCACCATACTTCGACGCCATTTTGTTTAAAAAAGCTAAGTAATTATAACTTGGTTAAATATTGCTGTTGTTTTGCTTTGTTGCAATTTAATCGCTGCCTTAATCTTTCCAGTTAAGCCTATATCTTCTTGCCCTTCAATATATTTCCGATAAATTGTCAAAATATTCTGTGTAGGCCCTACATAGCCTGACTAGAAAAAAAAAGTTTGTTTGCGTTGAGTAGGCCTACTTTATGCCAGCGCTCGAGATTCGCTGCTTTATTTTTTAATAAAGTGGCAATCTGTTATCACTGGTCTAGGCTACCAACTCTTAAATAATAATTTTGTAAATTTTTGGTAGTACGTTTTTTCTTCCTAGATTTGATATCTTGCCCTTCAGTAGCCTATATTTCCGATAAATTGTCATAATATTCTGTGTAGGCCCTACATAACTAGAAAAAAAAAGTTTGTTTGCGTTGAGTAGGCCTACTTTATTCCAGCGCTCAAGATTCGCTGCTTATTTTTTAATAAAGTGGCAATCTGTTATCACTGGTCTAGGCTACCAACTCTTAAATAATAATTTTGTAAATTTTTGGTGGTACGTTTTTTCATCCTAGATTTGATATTCTGTTCATAATTTTGTTTATTTTGTTGTTGTTGTTGCTGTTAGCCATTTGCTTTTTTCGTTGTATTTTTTTATCATTCTCTTCGTCTACAAAGATTATTAGCTGAAATATTTCATCCACTGAATGATGGCTGAGCCTATTTCAAAGAAACAAAAGCTGACTGCGAAAGATCATTTTCAATGATGAAAAAAATCCACAAAGACTGCAGGATGTCAATGAATGCGGACACACTCACTTCTATTTTACAGTGTAAGATTAACATTGATACATGCTGTGCAGACTTTAAGCCCACAAATGCAATTCTGCAAAGTGCTAAAAGTGCATGTGTTGATTATAATAAAAAACACTGCTCATTTGTTAGTACAGTGAACTCTCATTTGAGCACACTCAACCAAACGTTATAAGAGACCGAGGGGGTCCAAACCGACGAAAGGGGGCTAAAAGGAGTTCAACGTTATTTACCAGAAGCAGATTCAAACTGACACTATTTGACTTGACACACTGCACGGAACTATGTCAGACTCGATGCTGCAGCTGACAAATGTCCAATTAGCAGACAGGGCTTTAGTGGGCTAGAATTATTACCAGTATATCACTCTATCACACTAGCTATTCATTTCGCAAACCACAATGACTGTTTTTAAAAGACCTGCAAGAGTCCAATTAGACAATCATAAACTTTAACGAGCACCACTAACCCAGCGACCTTACCCCTGAGGAGAGTGACGAGATATGACTGATTTCATTTATAAACTGCGCTACTAGTTCTCATATGATTGTAATTACATACTCTTCAAATCAGACTGAGTGCCATATATCAGGTCTGCATTCATGGATGAGATGAAAGATTGCTTAGAAAATTTTTAGTTAACGTAATATATGAGAAATGCAAGTAGTGTTAAACAGTTGTTTGACGCTTGAGTCATAACAAAATTTAGTGACTATCGTGGGTGCAGCATTGAAGTCATCATACACCGTGGCACCATTGGCCTCTACCTCTCAGCTCGAGAGCATATAGAAACAAGAAATAGAGCTTTGATAGTGGCGAAGTTTTCAAAGAGTAACATTTTCTGCCTAGGATGCTCCAGAAATTTTTACCACATCATGTTAAAAAAAATACTGATAAAATTTCTACAGTTTGTAACAACCTAGATCTAAATATAGAAGTTAAAAAAGAGCATAAGATTCGCAACACAAGCAACCTAATGCATCTGCAGTCATCTTCTCATGTTATCACAAACATCTGCAACAAGTCAGGCAGATAGCATTACTAGTGTTTGCCCATATAACGTTGATCAGGAATATAGTATCAACTATAAGGGGATGGAATGATTTCGAAGGTGAAGATACATTAGTAGGGGGGGTAAGTTGTTCACAGTGATTATCTGTGGTTCCTGTTCTAGGCTAACCCATATAGTATAAGTGGTTCAAATTAAAAGTGAGCTTCTGTGAGACAATTGTTGTTGCTCATGTGAGGCGGGGAGTGATTAGACCACCCAAGTGTACTAACAACGTATAAATGTTGTGGCACTTCTTGGGGTGCTGTGTGGGTTTTTCTTGTTACAGCAGGTTGGGGTCGAGGGGTGGTGGTTGCGAGGTGCCATACGTTGATCATGATCTATCTCTTGTCGATTTTTCCCTAAATTATGAAAAGTTCGTCTATAGATTCACCGAACTTTGCTTATACTCTACTACAATATATCGAGGATTTTTTGCTGAATGCACTCTTTGACATGGTGTGGAGGTGGTATTATTTAAAACAAGTAGACATGAAGTGTATCATGTAATAGGTATATAGTGTGATATGTGTTATTGTTATTAAATTTGTGGGCTTTATTCTGGATGTGAAGTATTTATAATATTAGGATATTGTATATATTATATCAATTGTATTATTCGGAATTTTGTTTTATGTTATTATATAGATTACCCCAGTACGAGCGTAATTATAGGTAGAGGTTAAGGCCCTAATGGTTGATATGAGGCGCGGTAGGAGTAGGGGGGGGCACTAATCACGGAATAAATTATTATAAGTCAGATCTGTGTTTTCTGTTCTATTACTATGATGTGTTTATACGCTAGGGTATGGTGGGTGAGATATATGTGTATTAATTAGTAAGAAGAATTAATGAAATATGAATGATTAGTAGTATAGATGATATAGTAGAGTAACTGTAGAAAATTAATATTTAATGAGTAGATTGGTAAAAATATAAAAATAAAGAACCAGTCCGCATGGGTGTATCTAATAATTCTTAAGTTGCGGCTCTCGATCCAGGAAAAATATTATGATGTAGTAAAGTGATCTATGTTCTATATTGGCTTCTAAAGAAATTTTTTTTTTTTACATATGCTTTTAAGTGACAATTTTTTGCGATAAATTTGATTCATCGTGACAGAGTAGTCTACTTGCTAAACCACGCAACACTCGATAGAAGAGTAGACATTGGTTAGTAGCGCCAATGTCATGAGAGTGTGTCTATTCTACGCACTTCATCAGAAAATCTGTATGAGCGTGACAGATTAAACTGAAGATCGAGTAGTTCTATGGATGAATTAGCGCGATCATGTATAGATTTATGATTTGGGGAAAATTTATTAGTCAAGATGGGGTTGTTATGACTTCTTGCTGACAGAACGTTTGATGAGTGTATGAAAGGTCTGATGATTAGTGAATGTTATGGATGTGTTTAAGTATTTTTTTGTATAGCGTAGAGTTATTGTTGTACCTGACTAAGTTTCTTTTGCAGGAGTTGTTAGCAGAGTTTCTGTTCTGCAGTTTTGAGCTTTGTTGTCTTTACGAGTATCAGATGATGGTATGTATTACGATTAAAATGAAAATTCTGCATTTATTATTACTTGTCCTTTAATCCAGTGCGAACGAAGAAGAAGAACGAAGCTTACAATGTTAGTCACAATATTATTAATGTCAGGGATGCTAATAGATTTGTGGATATTTCCGGCTGCATTTAGAGGCGTGATGAAAAAACTATGTCACAGAAGAACCTACACTGCTGTAGGCCGTTGCCCGCTAATGGCCCTAATGACGCCGACGACTCTATGTAGGTAGGTGAGTGCTGATACTGATGGGGCAAGTGTGCGTACTGAGCGTCGTACCATAATGGCATTGTGCGCGGGTCACGGTGGCTAGAGGACTATGCGGGAAACGATCAGAGAAGAATATATGTTGAATAGTTGTCCATATCCACATTTTAAAAACTGGTATATTAAGTATTTGATTAGTCGTGGCTAGCGAGATGAGATTACGAGTGGACTCATTTTTTATTTTTTTTTGTTGACGTAGTATAGAGCATTTTTTGGGTGGGAGTTTGTTGTTTGGGTGTGTGAGTATTTGGAAGTTTGGTATTGAGATTATGTATGGGGGAGAGTTAGTGTATTGTTAAAGGGAAATTTTAGTAGTGGGGATGCGAGAGTTCAGGATGTGGTTATTGACAGTATAGGTGGTGGTAGTGGACACATGATGCTTAGTTTTTGTCTTTTTTTTTGGATCAGTGTAAGGTTGGTGGAATTCTTATTTTTTAGGTGTGGTGGGATTAAAAAAGTATATGACGGGGGGGGGGGGGGGGGGGGAATTTAGACCGTCTCTGATTGACGATGAAATTCAGTGTAGCACGTGACAAGGAGTGGGGGTGGTTGAGGGTACAGGTGAGAATAAGTTGTACAAGGGTATGTAGTAGGTTGTTAGGTACGTAAATTGATGTGTAAATTAAGGGGATGTAATTTAAAAATAAATTTTTAGTTAGGAAGGGGATGGTATAAATAAGGTGTTAGGTTTTTACAAAAGGGTGATGTTTATCTAAATTGAAATAAGTAGATCAAAAGTCTCCAGTGCATCGGACTACAGCAGTAATAATGAACCGTATTGTTAAGTTTGCATTCATATGGGTGTGATACGTCATCTTAAGGAACTATATTGAAAAAATGATTTTAGGGATGTCACACATAGAGAGGGAGAGAAAGGATTGACCTAGTTTGGGAGATTTTTAACGTTACTATATGTTTTACCTAGGAATTGGGGTTGGATGCTTGGGTGCGGATAGGTATAAAGAGGCAGGATGGTCTATTTGAGAATAGTAGGAATGTAACCCAAAGAGAAAGAAGCCTGGTAAAACTGTAAGGGGTAGGGGGGTATTGTTACCTTTTGAACAACGTCTGTAATACTGGGATGAAGGTGTTGTAGGGGTGGGAGGATTGGGAAGGAGTATAAGGGGTGTGTTGGGGCAAGATTGGGGGTATATATATGGGTATATATAATATTTATTGTTTAATAGGGGTGTGATTAGGGGAGGTCCATACTGGGAATTTTGGTTATCGGAAGTAGAAAGATAGGGGTTGAGGATTTGGGAAATTCTATGTTTATCTGGGGGGGGGAATGTAAATGACTGGTGGGGGGGGCAAAATGTTGGAGGTTGGTATATAGACTACTGGAAGTCAAAGTTGTCACCGACTAGGTGGAGGTTTTCATTAGGGGTGTACAAGCATATCCAGACTTGAAGTTTATTGCTCGATCATTTGGACAGCGTCACGAGTGTAAAGTGGAATACGATCATGAAGCCAATCATGAGACGGAAGGTGACTCAGGAGTGTTGAATGGAATCTGAAGAGGTTTACATTGTGCTGAATTAATATATGAAATCAATGGTACGGCCAGAGTATGCAAAGTAAGCAACATCGACAGTTAAGGCAAAAAATAGTATGAGCCATTTGAATTGATTAGTTATTATCCTATGGATCTGTGTATCGAAGATATAATAGGACGATTCTTTAACTGAGAAACCAGTCTGCCAGTAAGAATCTTCCCAATAATGCACCACACACTACACACACACACACACGACAGCATCACCAATAATACTAAATAGGAGAAAAAAAATACAAATTTAATATTTTTTTTTAGATTATTATTAATATATATAATAGTACTATACAATAAGTAGTATATAAATAGTGGTTATAACTAAAATATATAAATCTAACGGTATGATATATATATTAATATACTTCAGCATGATAGTAATAATATACATTATATCACATATATCATGGCATATAAATATATAGGATATATTGATAACTAATATAAAATATGATATATATCATATCAAGATAACTATAATTAGTAATATATATATAGTAAATAAAATTTATATTTAGATTTATAGATTTTATATTCTATTTATTTTAGTTATTTAAAGCAGCACATAGACGGCCAAAATTAATTATAACAGTAGAATTTCGAGAGGGGGGGGGGGGGGGGGGGGGGGGGGGGGGGGGGGGGGGGGGGGGGGGGGGGGGGGGGGGGGAAAAAAAAAAATTTTAAAATATTGGGTTTAAAAAAATAAAATTAAAATAAAAAAAATAAGAATAAATAGAAAAAATAAAAAAAAAAAAAAAAAAATAAATAAATAAAAAAAAGTGGGGGTGGGGGGGGGTGGGGGGGTGGGGGGGGGTTTATTAAAAAAAATTATATTTTAAATATAATATAATAAATATAGAAAAATTGATGGAAGTTATTTTTATTTATATTTTTTTTTTTATTTTAAATGAAAGTTTTTAGTATAAAATAATATATTTTATAAATAATTTTTTTTTATTTTTTTTTTTTTTTTGCGATTTTTTTTTTTTTTCATTGCCTTATAACTTCACGAAAAGGGTTCTCGGGATCAGATATATAGTTAATATAAGGCATCAACAGGCCAATCACCTGTTTTGCTTTGGGGGGGGGGGAGAGATGAGAGGGGGGGGGTTGTTTTGCTTTAAATCATGATTACGCGAACTACAAGAGAGAAAAACCGGACTGATTCTAAAGGCGACGAACTGGAACGGACTACGGACTACGACTTATGGAACTTGGAACACAAGAAGTATAAATGGGAAGGAAGAGGAGCTGGTGGAAGAGATGAGGAAAGCAAAACTAGAAATCCTGGCTATAACGGAAACAAAGAAAAAAGGACAAGGGTCATGGATCTCGATGGCAACACGCTGCTCTACAGTGGTGTACCCATATCTGAAAGAGCTAAAGGGGGCGTGGGTTGCATTGTGGCCCAAAATCAAAAAGATAGTATCAAGGGATGGAACTTTGTCTCGGAGCGCCTTATGGTTGTAAAACTAAAAGAAGGAGAAACCATAGTCAACCTGGTCATAGTGTATGGGCCAAATGAGGATGAGAGAGCAGAGGTCAAGGAGGAATTCTTCGAGCTGCTTCAAAGGACAGTGGATGACTGCCTAGATGAAGTTATTATGCTCGGAGATTTTAATGCCAGAGTTGGGAAATGACCATGCTAGATGGGGTGGAGTTATCGGAAGATATGGAGAAGATACTCTCAATGACAATGGAAAGCAACTCCTTAGATTCTGCAGTGAGCAGAATCTGATCATTACAAACACAAAGTTCCCCCATAAGCGCATACATGCATACACTAGATGTGAACCAACCAAGAATGAGAAGTCAGTGATCGACTATGCCATTGTTCGGAGAAGCTCATTCAGATATGTCCGAGATGCAAGAGTCTGGAGGGGGCCAGAGATTGGAAGTGATCACTACCTGCTAACAATCAAACGAACAACTGAAAGAGTTGCTCAGCCTAGGAACTGCCCAACATCACGCAAGAAACCAAGTAAACGAGCAGGAGAAATGAGCATTAGGACCTACAAGCTGAGAGAGCCAGAAATTAAGACCAGATATCAGGGGCTTATTGCTACACCAGTGAGCAACACAGAAGAACGACCTGATGACTTGGAAACCCTCTGGAATAAATTCAAGGATATCATAAAGACAGCTGCTGCAGAAGCATGCGGTGAAGTCCGACTTGGGAACCAGAGAAAGAGGACACCTGGGTGGAGAGAGGAAGTCAAAGAGAAAATAAGAGAGAAGAAAATGGCATGGAAACAATACTTAGGAGCTAAAAACACAACAGGACAAATGGAAAAATATAGAGAATATGTGACACTCAGAACAGAAGCAAAGAACAAAGTGCTAGCAGCAAAACAGAAGTCCTGGAAGAATTTGGAGAAAAGCTAGAAAAAGATGCACAAGAAAACCAGAAATTGTTCTATAAGACCCTAAAGAACATGAGGAAAGAAAAACAATGCCCTCTCAAATTTATAAAGGACAAGCAAGGCAAATTGCTTACTGCCCCGAAGGAAGTAATGGAAAGATGGAAAGAATATTTCTCAGAACTCCTGGATGGTGAGCATGATGAAGCATCAGAAATGATAACCACTAGCACAGAAGAGAAAACCAATGATGGTGAAGATGACATAAAGATGGAAGAACTGAGGGCAGCACTAGAGAAAATCAAGATGGGCAAAGCAGCAGGGCATGATGGTATAACACCAGAAATGGTTAAGTACATGGGAGCATCAGGCGACCTATTACTCTTAAAGGTCCTACAGGCAGCATGGTGCAACAAGACCATACCAAAGGATTGGGAGATTGCCATCATAACACCAATTTTCAAAAAGGGTGACAATCGACAATGTGGAAACCATAGAGGCATATCCCTTCTCAGTGTCCCTGGTAAAATCTACTCTAGAATCCTAGAGCAGAGACTCCGACGCCTAGCTGAGCCACAATTGGATGAGGTCCAGTGCGGATTCCGAGCAAACCGAAGTACTCAAGACCTAATCTTCACACTCAGACAGCTGAGTGAAAAGGCCCTTGAGTATAAGAGTGGATCCATCTTTGTTTCATAGATCTGGAAAAGGCGTTTGACAGGGTCCCCTGGAGCAAACTTTGGGACTGTTTGGAAAGGAAGAATATTCCAGCACCTCTGATTCATGCTATACAGAGCTTCTACAAGTCTTGCAGAAATTATGTGAGGACAGCAAACCATAAGTCAGAAGAGTTCAGGACCACCACTGGTGTAAGACAAGGTGATATCCTATCACCTTACCTCTTCATACTCCTTATGGACGATGTCATCAAGGCATGTAAGGAGAGAACAAGAAAGTATTCAGTGGGGTACTGGGAAGATGAGACAGGTCTATATTTCGGAGCTGGCATTTGCTGATGATGTTGCCCTGATTGCTAAATCAGAGGCACATCTCCAATCCAACCTGCAAGTCTGGAAGGAAGAGCTGGAGAAGAGAGGGATGGTCATAAGCAGCTCTAAAACAAAATCCATGGTGATCTCACGAGAAGAAAGAAAACATCAGATTAAGTTGGGAGAACAGGTCCTGGAGCAGGTCGACCACTTTAAATATCTCGGAGCTATTATAGACCGAAAGGGAGGCATCAAAGAAGAGTTGGCCACTCGAAAAGCAGCGGCTGGGAGACTTTTTCTGGCCATAAATCGTGGATTCCTCAGCAAGAAAGAGGTTGGTAAGAAAACGAAGATGGCTGTATACCGCTCCACCTATGTCCCAGTCTTGACATATGGATGCGAGTCGTGGGCAATGACTACAACCCACAAAAGCCAGATCCAAACCTCAGAAATGAGGTATCTGAGGAAAGTGGTTGAAGTAACAAGAAGAGACATGGTCCGCAAGCAGACGATCCGTCAAGGCCTAAAATCCCATCCGCTGCAGACCCAAATAGAACAGTCCCAACTAAGATGATTTGGCCATGTCTGCAGAATGGGAGAAGATCGGCTACCACGACAAGCATGGGAAACAAAGAGCCAGGGATCCAGACCTCCAGGACGACCCAGAGTCCGCTGGGAGGACAACATTAGACAATCTTTGAAGGACCGAGGACTAGAATGGAACCAGGCCAGGAAGAAGACAGCTGATAGAATGGTCTGGCGCTCTCTCTTCCAAACCTCTACACCTCACGGTAGAAGAGGAACGACTAAGTAAGTAAGTAAGAGTTTTAGCCACTGGTGAACCACTACTGCAGAGCAAAAGGGAGGCAAATCCCGTGACACCGTCATTGTGGAAATGGCAGCTGAATATGTTGATGATGGATAAAAAATTACTTTTATGGTAATTGTTTTTGAATTTACACTCATTATTACCAAAACTAGCATCATCATAATTAATCATTGTTATCACATCTTGTATCACACATCATCATTGTCACAACACCTTACAGCAGATAAACATTGAAAGTACTATTCACTACCCTATCTCTCGGGCCTAGCTTACAAAAGAAATACAAACTGTGTTCATTAGCGTAAGTATATACGTTACCAGCAACCTGGGAGGATGAAGCAGCCAATCGCACCAAGTGATGATGATCTCTGCGGAGTCAACTCAGATTGGGCGAAAATAAGCTCTCACAGCAAGCAGAAGAGAATAGAAAACGTCGAAAGGATTTCCAGGAGAATAAGCAGCGGAGGGCCGTCACCTCAGGGGTGCATTCCCATAGTCAGTTATGGCTGAAGGGGCGATTATTATTATTATATACGTTGCATGTATAATTTGTTTTTTAAATCCAGAGACTAAGCCACTTGTATTACATGTTGTCAGTTGATGATGTATGCTTATATGTGACGGACAGTTTAGTCTGTATAAATTTATTTTTAGCTGTAGTCATGCAGGTTGGGTATCAATCTTTTTATTAACGACATGAAGGCTTGCGCGTTGGTGAGAATGTCTATTATATCTGTCAGGAAATGCTTTCACTGGAGGATACAGAGATGTGACTCTCCAGAAGAATGTAAGATTGTTAAGAACGCCTTGGGCAGCTAAACAAAAGTAATGAAAAGTAATGCTGAAGTCCTAAAAGAATCAAGGTGGCGAAATAAGCTTGTTACTCACATTAGAATGAAGTAATGTACCCCCTTTGGACACGAAATAAGCGGAGGAAAACTGGAATGTTTAATTACAAAAGGAAAGATTGAAGGAAAGTGAGATAGAAGACGACTTACTTACTTACTTAGTCGTTCCCCTTCTACCGTGAGGTGTAGAGGTTTGGAAGAGAGAGCGCCAGACTATCCTATCGGCTGGCTTCCTCCTGGCCTGGTTCCATTCTAGTCCTCGGTCCTTCAAAGATTATCTAATGTTGTCCTCCCAGCGGACTCTGGGTCGTCCTCGGAGTCTGGATCCTTGGCTCTTTGTTTCCCATGCTTGTCGTGGTATCCGATCTTCTCCCATTCTGCAGATAGAAGACGACAAAGAAAGAAAATACTGGGCAGTTTGACAACATGGCAGGGAAAGTGGTCAACACCAGAACTGATAAACTATACTGGAGGCAAGAAGTTGTGAAGAGACATGATCACCCACGCCTCCAGACCTTGTACTTGAAGAAGAATTGTTGACGCACCGCGTGTTTATGTTTTTAAAATGAATAGATTGCGCGAATGGCGTAGAGTAGACGCTTGTGAATTGTTGCTAGCTGAGACTGTGGTCGAGGGTTGGCAATGGACAAGGGACAGTTGACTTTTAGAGAACGGATGGATTATAGAAGGTGTTTGAGACTAACTGACAAGATGTGTAACCACATATTTTTCCAAGCCCAATTAAGTATGTCTATGCAAGTAACACTCCAAAACATGAAAAAGGGGGGGGAGGGGGGATATTTATGTTGAGCTTTTCCTATTGCCGGTCCAGACGACAGAACTAATTCTCCTATTGTCATTTCACTGTTCACGATTACAAGAGGACTAACAATTGATAGTTGAAATGAAACACTTTCAGTTAGTATTTGATCTTATAGTCTTTGTTGTTGCTGTTTAACTAGAATTGCTGAACTGAACTATTCGCTCTTTTGCAGCTAATGCCAACTTGAACAATCCTTGGCACCATCTACATTGTAGATCTAGGCTTTTCCTTAGGCTTTTCTGCCATTCAGAACTTATTGAATTGGAGTCATGAGCTTCAGTTTATTCCCTAGGCATTCTGTTCTGGCATGGCATGCGTTTAACGAATTTTCAGATTTGGTTTCGTGCTGGGGGAAGCGGGCAGCTTACTGTCCATTCCCCACCATCCATGAAAGCTCGTCAAATATGCAGTTCCTAAGTTCTGTGCTCTGGTTATGAGCTCTCCCGTGGAATCGTCACGTCCTGCACATCACCACTTGCCACCTCCCCTCATTTGTCATAAACTAATTGTTAAATACATTTGCATACAGCCAGGTAACATGCGGAGTTATGTATGGTAGAGGGGCCTACATTATTGGTGGAAAATATGGACTAAAAACTGTTGATATTTGCAGTGAAGCATCATCCATCTGTGCTTGTATGTGTGGTTCAGGTGGATCCACTTTATACGTGAACCGTAGAAACTAAAAACTTACACATGCAGTGAAGCATTATTAGTGAGGACAGAAAGGGTTAAAGACAAAATGAAGTCACGCAGACAAAGATTTACGTGAGATTAAAACATGCACATTACTTCAAAGTAAATTTAACACGGAAGTAAAATGAAACAGGAAACAAATGTAAACAAGAAGACTAAAAAAGAAGTGATATGTAGAGAATTTATTTTCCTTGTCCTATTGAAGTTGTATTGTAAAGTACTGTATAACATTTTTATCTTCACAATGCAAAGCTAAATGGTTTTTACTTCATTGTATGTCTACTGACCCATAGCAAATGATGCCACCATACACGCTCCCCATTTTCGAAATGCTTAATGATTTCTAATTTCACATCCAATTCATATTTGGTAGGACACATCTTCACGTGGTTTCTGAGGGACAAAGATTGCGACTTACAAGGGAATTGGGTTTATAATATGCTGAAACTCATTTAGGGGTGGGGAAATTGTAATATTTTAAATGTACAGCATCCCTGAAATTCACATCAGGTGCTAGGAAGTTTTAGATGTTCATTTCCATCCAAGATTACAAGCGTCCTTCATCTTATCTGTAGACCGTTCGATTTCTGACTGGGACAAGGTTACATTTCATCTTCTTTGTGCTAGATTTTAGTTTTGTTTATTTGTTTGTCCAGTTTTAATTCCCTTGTGTCTATTTTTTGTTTTTATTATTTTATATTTCCAATTCTATTTTGTTCTCGATATCTGCTTTTGAATCTTTTTTCCCAGTTTGTTTCTGTGCCTTATGTCAATGACATGTTTTTATTTTACCTTTGTGTTTTAATTTATTTTTCTTCTTTCTATTTCCTTTCTTTTATTTTGTCTGATTAATTTTTTATTATTTTTTTTTTACATTTTTATTTAAAAGTCATTGTCTTTTTGGCTTATCACAATATAAAACTGAAATTTGGCCACCTGGACAGCTCGTCATTGAAATTTTTAATTATGACATTACAATGTATATTCACGTAAATGTTTGGACTTCATCACTTCAGTAATTAACGTACAACATATAATGAGCCCTTATATGTACAATATATGTTTTCAAGCAACACGAAACACATTTAGCAGAATACAACACCCATCACTATTCACAAATGTGGGAGCAACGAAATCAAGATCACAAGGTCTAAAGTAGAGAAGAAATGAACATAAAACGAAATAACATGGCCAAAGTACCCACCCCCACTCCCACAAAAAATAAATAAATAACCCAACAAACACATTTATGAAGCGGTCTGAGATTTCTACTAGACCCCTTCATGCCTCCAATGGTATGAACGTGTGTACAGAAAATAGGGGGAACAAAACAGCAGTCTATTGATAACGCTACTGCAGTAGCAAATAAACATCTGTGAGTCGCCATGGGAACTCAAAACACGAAACCTCGACTACCATCTTGTACTGAAATTTAATAAAAAGCAGAAAAAAAAACTCTATAAAAACATAATCAAGAAATATATGGAACAAATAACTTACAATAGCTTAAATAGTATACGCTGTTGGATCTAAGATGGAATATGGAGCTCTTAGTGTATACACCATCACCAGAACTGCTATGTTATAGACCCAGAAGGACAGCGAAAGAGAGGCAGACCAAAGACAACCTGGTGGAGAACAGTGGAGGCTGAGACGGAAAGCATGAACTAGAGTTGGGGCACGGTACGAAGGATGGCCACCGACCGAGCAAACTGAGGACAGTTTGTAACTGCCCTACAAGACGCCATTAGGCGTGATGGCCACTGATTGCTATGTCAGTCAGGGGGGGGGGGGGGGGGGGCAAAGGATCCAAGAAGAAGTAGAAGAAGTGTATGCTTACATACTCTAGCATTGACGTTAAAGAAAATTTTTTATTATGCCTGATAACACATCTGTTTACACGGCAGATATTGAGGCGATTGCAAAAGCAGCATAAATAAGTGCAGATAATTGCCTCTTCAAAACTAAGAAAGTTAATTCCTTCAGCAATCCAGCACTTGGAAATGTACATGCATGTAGCCGATTGAACATAGCAGAGAAAATATTGCAACTTAGTATACATCTAAATAACAGGCTGCACTTTGTTATAGGAATGGACACCATCACCCGTGGGGGTAGAAGGAAGTGAGATTGCAGACAAAGAAGCAAAAAAAAAAAAAAAAGAAGGAGCAGCAGAAATGAAATAAACACAGGCTTGATTAACAGGCTAATCACAAACATTATAACAATAGAATGGACAGAGGATTAGAGTCAAAACCTGAAACATGTACACACTGATCAGCTGCTGAAAGCCCCAACGTGGACAAGTCTGATATCCAGAGACCCAAAAAATACCTTTCAATAACAACATGTTTAGATCACAAACAGGAAGAGAATATTTTATCATAAAGCATACTGTGCAACACGCCTTGAGAAAAGTAAATCATCACATTAATAATCAGCATGCAAAAGCTACATGAGCTGACGAGGACGATTAAGGATAAGCAAATACATGAATCAAATGATAGTCAAAACACCTGTTCAGAGCTAAAATTATGATTATGTGTGTGAATCATTCAGAGCTAAAATGTATGTGTGTGAAACATTCAGAGCTAAAGTGTGTGTATGTGAAACATGCTACACCTTAAAAAAAATAATGCGAAACAGACATTAAAAAAAAAACAGTTTTAATCCACAGTTTTAAATGTGAAAGATAAAGCCGAGCAAGTAAAATAAAGCTTAAAAGTCCCTGGAAGGGTAAAGTGTAACAAGAGAAAGAGAAGAGATCGAGAGAGAGAGGGGTATATTAAAAAGCATGGGGAGAAGTACACCATATACATTATAGGCATTATGAAACGCAATAATAGCAACAAACCCCGTGATGTTCTCAGTGGTCTCTTAAGAGACAAGGAAAGAACAGGTCTTCTACACCATCTGGCGACTATTATGAAGTTGTGCATGGGGCTGGGAAACTCATCATATAAAACTAATTGCAATAGAAACACCCACTGCACGAGCATGTGAATGTTTGATCGGGCTTCCAGCAAAGGACAAGGTCTAGTGAAAGCTCCATGCTCCGAATGTAGCGCAAAAGAAGATGATGATGATTATGCTGAAAATATAACCAACATAATTTTCAGATTTGAAGACCAAAAAAAAAAAAAAAAAAAAACAAGAAAAGCAACAAATATAATATGTTACATAGAATAAAGAACACTATGTATAGAGCCAGATAACCCAAATTAGGCTGAGCTGGGTATTCTATTCACCTCATTACTTCTTATAAGCGGGGCTTAAAACAACAAAAACAGTTAATTCCTCAAAGATTTCACAAATAGAGTGGTCTCTGAGGTTTTACATACTTAAACAAAAAAAAATATATGGGAAATTAGAACATGTCTTTTGGAGGTCGGATTTCCTCATTACAAAGAATTGATGTGCAGCAATAGTGGCATTCCAAGACTTTAGATTCAAAGAAGTCCTCAGTTTTGCAGATTTCCATCGACTTTTTGTTGCCCTCCCGACAATCTTTTACTGAGGCACACCTGAAAGAATATATAGGTTACGTAAAGTGTGATTATAGAATTGTGTATATAAATGTACACGTACATACGTGCTTACACACATGCATACGTAAGAGAAAACATACATACGTAAGTCTGTATGTATGTATGTACGTGATTACTGTCACGGATTGCCTCCCCTGCTTTGCAGTAGTGGTCCAACTGTGACCAAAACTCAAGAGTATCTACTATGGGCCTTCAAAGGTCTCTACCTTCACACAAGATTACTCTTGGCAGAGTGGTAGATAGAAGGATAACGACATCTCAAGGGAATATACACAAGATATTCAGAAAAGCGATAACAACGCTGCAGTGGCCCAGCACGTTAACTCTATGATCTGCCGACAACTTTTGTGAAGAATTAAGCAATTATTAATTTTAGCTCGTCAAGCCCCCACCTCTGATTTACTCAGTGGAATTCTTATTATTATGGTATAGCTCTGTTTAGAGTGTATTTAGTAAATTGACTGAGACAAACATGCAGTACATTTAAAATGATTAAATCGAAGTTAAATTTGCATAATTATAAATAACAAATTAAATAATTATTTAGTTTTAACAAGGGTTTAAAAGAATGAATAATGTTTTTCAGAAAAAGGTGTCATCAAGGTTGTGATGGGATAAAAGTTTATAAAGGAGTTCACGTGGCAGCTTATAAGTTTCACTTATCTGCCACTGGTAGGTTCTGCTCCCGCTGATGGGTTGGTTCTCGGTAGACTGATTAATGATAACGCTCGTTGCTGGTCAAGAATGTACGACGTAGGCCGTTCCTAGAAGTGTCAAGGAGTGTCTACAAAGTTGGTCCCTCGTCTTAAAGCTCAGGCCACTGTTCCCTTCTTGTTCCAGAGATAGTTCCCTCAACTAGTACCACCACCAACAACTATGGTAAAAGAATAGAAACGAACGCTTTCCTGAGCATTGCGTTTCCCGACACATACTTATGTATCCCCTTTCTCTTATTCCACCATCCCGTATACCTCAGAATTTACCCTAGAAGAGAATTAAACTTAATCCATCGAGAGAAAACTTTCTTTACATTTAAATTGAATAGCTTTAAAGTTATTTTACATTTAAATGAAAAGGTTAATAGTACAGATAGAATATGTTTACATTTACATTTCCACTGTTTGAAAAGTGTTCACCATATTAATTGAATATGTTTTCATTTACATTTACACTGATTGAAAAGTTTGAAACTTTCATTAATTTTAAAGTGAATATGTTCACATAGACATTTACACTGGTTTGAAACTGTAAATATTATAATTAGAATGTACATTATTTCTTTCATCTTTCCCTCCCTGGTCCATATGGAACTTGGGACTACCTTATGCGTTTAGTTCTCTTTAAGAAACTAGCAATAAAGCAGTCACCAGCTTCTTGCAGTGGTGGTTCAGGA
The DNA here is from genome assembly GCA_024509875.1 of Oreohelix idahoensis. Taxonomy (NCBI): domain Eukaryota; kingdom Metazoa; phylum Mollusca; class Gastropoda; order Stylommatophora; family Oreohelicidae; genus Oreohelix; species Oreohelix idahoensis. Next base: position 398,520 of record JAMPIV010018053.1, on the reverse strand, counting down.
AATCATCATTCTATACGCTGAGGTTGCCAGCCTCAAATGACTTGGACATCCACTAGCGATTTTCACATATTAATATTCACATGGTAATATATACATATTAGTTCACATGTTAGTAATGAAAAATGTAGAATGTAAAATGACAACTTACGCCAATCCTGGCTCACAGACTTTTTGCTCAGATGAATAAAGTTAAGGCACTTGATTAGGCCTCTTACACGTGTTCTTGGGGGTCGTTACTTTTAAAAGATAATTCCTCTATGACTCCGTGTGTTTCAGTTTCCTCAATCCCGGTTTCCTTGTTAAAATGATAGAGATTTCCTGGGCTGTTTTGTAAGTCCGTCAAGATTCTTCAAGAAAAGTGCCTAATAAATGGAATTCATAATTCTAACTTCTGGAAAGGTCTGGCTGTGTCGTCTTTGGCAAGCGATTTCTCACAGTGAGTTAAAACTGCGAAAAGGTCCGGTTATATTGCCTGTCTTATCCCCGCATCTGTTTTTTATGAAGCTACTCAGGGCTCCAATCATTTCAAACATGCTTTTTGGGTGGGGTAATTTCAAAATATTCCGATATGGAATAATTTTGCGCGTGATGCAAAGGTTACGTCTCCCATATATGGCAATCAAACATCCGATGCTTTGTGTACAAACTCACAAAACACTTGTAAACTCATACGACAATGTGTTTCAGATATAATAACTTATTACTTTATCGAAAGTAATTTTGTACGTGAAAGTCGGATAGGAAGCGATGATGCAATGCATCTTGTCCAGAATGTGTCGCACAGACAAGTAATCTCTTATCTGTCATGCAATCTGTCACCCTGGCCTTTATCAGCGATTAGTAAATATGCTGGCTATTTGTATGGCTAATTTGTAGTTTGATGTCGGCTTCACCCGCGATTAGCCAACAGGGTTGTCGTTAAAGTTATCTCAGCCGCTCCTTGCAAGACAGGGAGAAATGGGTAACAAACAGACATGACGACTAATCCCTGAGAGGAGTGAAAGATGGTAGATGCAAAATATCTGCTACAGTGCAGAGAAAGAGAAAGTGCTGACTGTGGAAAAGCACGCAATTAGTCAGTACAACAATTGTAACTGATACTGCCACAGTGAAACATAGATCGAGAAGAGGTTGCCCCATTCTCTCACAATTACATACATACAAATTTACATACATATATGAGTGCGTGTCTGTCTGTATATATATATAGGGTATTTTCATTGTCATAGAGGTAGCCGCTATGGTGAGCGGTAATCAGTACAGTGCTTGTACAGGGTCGTCATATTGTGTGGTATGAGGCTATTAGATAAATTTATTGAGGCAAGTTTTCTCTGGCATCGATATATGTATTTCATATGTTTGTTCGCCGTGTGTGACGGTATTGTGTGCGTTGATTCATTACAGGGAAGTATGTGTAGAAAGTGTTAATCTTTCTTTGTCAGCCATTTTATGTTGTGGTCATGCTCCTAGGGAGCGAGCCTATAACTATAATTATTAGTGTTGTTGTTATTATAAATCCACAGCATATCTTGTGGTGCTGACAACTGGGGGCATCGTCTAAACGGTGTCTACAGTATAGATTATATTGGACAGCTAAGGGCTGCATCCGGCTTTTGTGAGCCAAAAGTACGTAGTGCCTTCATTTTCATTAGAAATACTAGAAAGTATGCACACAGATTGATATAAAGTAATAGTAGCTTTGTGTTTACGCCTTGTGTCTACGACAGTGTTCACGCCAGTGTGTTGTGTTTTGGTTAGCTATTATGCAGTGAGCTGTTACGGTCGCGTGACCTCGCTACCAGTAGTCGACCTAGTTAGGAAACAGGTCACAGCGTCACAGTGAAAGTTGGTATTTTCAGCTCTGAGAATATTCGACAGTTATTGTGTTCGACACTGTGTTGCAAGGTAATTGTGGTGCTAGCCTGGCAAGTAGTGTTGGAAGATGTGTCAAAAGTAATAGAATAAAGGTGCAGCTGGCTTCTGGAATTTCAGTTTGAGGTATTGAAAGGTATACTTTGTGACTTAGTGATATTGATCCAGGGGGAGCAGCGGAGATTAAGGTGTCATTATTGTTTGGTATAGATTGGCCCAAGTGACTAATGGTGTCAGGCGGGATATATACTGAAGCACATTAAAAACGCACCACTATTATATATACTGATGCCGAGAAGCTGGAAAAAAAAGTGTGGGAATGGATTTTCCCTGTGTTTGTCATGAGGTAGAGAGCGAATGGCTGCTGGAATGGAAAGTGCATGATTCAACCCACGGGTTTGTCTACTGACTACATGAAAACAATGAAAGTTACACGTGCAACACGATTCCCAACAGCTATGACTCTGACAATGTGTACGCGTTGTGGCAGTATACTCGGTATAAAAAGGCCGTTGAGACAAAACACCCGGTACATGTGCTTGAAATGCCACGACTATCTGAAAACGACCGCCAACGAGCCATTGGTATGTTGGAGACCGGAGCTCGCGGGCCATTGCCAGAAGGATGAATTGCCACCACAGCCCTATTGTACGTCTCAGTGAACGTTACAGAACCACTGGCAGTGCCCGGGATAGACTTCGGAGTGGCCAACCACGAGTTACTACCCCTGCGCAAGATCGTCATATTGTGCTGAGTCACCTAAGGAATCGTTCTCTCCCGGCAAGTCAAACAGCAAGAGCAATAGTGGGTAGACGTGGGCAAGTCTCTCGAATGACAGTCATACGACGACTCAGAGATACAGGCCTTACTGCAAGAGCAACATGTCAGATGGATTAGACTGCAGTGGAATGCTGTCTTATTCACAGACGAGAGAAGATTCAACATATCCTTTGCTGATGGACGTATGCGGATTTGGCGATGGTTTGGAGAGCGCTTTGCAGATTGCTGTGTTCGTCAGCACAACCGATTTGGAGGTGGCAGTATTCACATTTGGGGAGGATTCAGTTTTCACCATCGCTTGCCTCTTCACGTCTTCCGTGGAAATGTTAATGCTGTGACATATCGAGATGAAGTTCTGGATGCATTGGTTGCTCCTGCGTTCACAAATTATCCAGACTTGCAGCTTCTCCAGCAGGATAACGCACGTGCGCACACCGCATGCATTACGCAGCAATATCTACAGCAGCAGAACATTGTGACGATTGATTGGCCTGCCCTATCACCAGACATGTCCACTATAGAACATCTGTGGGACGAGCTTGGACGCAGAGTCTACAGGCAAGGTTCTCAATCTAATCTGCAACAGCTCGAAGCTGCTCTTACACGTGAATGGGACTTGATTCCCCGGAATTTCCTTCAGAGACTTGTGCGTTCCATGCAGAGCCGCTGCCAAGCTTGTTTGCAAGCACACGGTGGAAATACCAGATACTGAGGATAGTGTGAATGAATTTTTTTATTGGTTGCATTTTTGGTTTTCTCCCTTGCCTGCACAGAATGCAATGAATTTCATAACAATCAAATGTACAAATTAATGACCAGCATGGATTCATAGGAAAATGAATAAAGATTCCAAATATGTAAACTTGTAAACACTTATATTTACATTTCACCCTCTGTTCCTGGATTATACAGGTGGTGCGTTTTTAATGTGCTTCAGTATAGATTGTCAAGTTTGGTATAGTTTGGCCCAAGTGACACACTGTGTCAGGAGGGAAGTTAGATTGTCGAAATTGGTGGATTGTAAGAAGGTCAATAGTGGCAGACATATCTCAGGATATGTGGAACTCCTCTTGTTTGGACCTGTGTGAGCATGTAGCCAATCAGCTGTAGTGCCATTGCTCGTACTGACCATACCTACCCGGGGAACTTTATTTCCTGCGTTCCTGCAAAGGTCTGTCGATTTCAAGCCATATTGATGTGCCGTTCCAGTGGGAGCCTTCCCATGCTCTGTCGTGACCCTGATACCGCTTAAAGGGAGGCCAGTGACCGAAGTCTGCTGATCTGAGGGGTCCTGTGCTGAAGTAGGAAGACTGCTGAGTTCCTGTCGTTCTGAAGACACGAAGTATCGAACGTTTCACATTAGACGCATCACCGTGCCAAAGAACATTAATATCATGAACGTTATTGTCTGGCACATAGACTTGTGTAGTCTGATTTTCTGAACACTATTGGATTTATGATCCTGATTTTGTGGTGGACAGTGCTGTGGTAGGATCGGGTAGAACATTACTTTCATTTTGGATATTTCAAGTGTGTGGAGACTTGTTAGCTTCGTCTTCATCTTCATCATCGGTGCTGAGGAGCTTCGTGGCCAAGTGTCGCTAGACCATCAGTTAAGTTTTTGTTTGTAAATCTTTGTATGACATGTTATATTTATGTTTTTCTTGTTTTTCCTCTAAATTCTGTGTCTTCCTCCAAAAGTTTCTTTTCTGTCTATCCACATGATACAACTTATCTTTCAGTCTGGTCCTCTAGAGTAGTGTGACAGTTTTGTTGGGGTCGTGTTAGGTTAGCAATAAGCTTTCTTCAATTTCGACGTCTGTTTCTTGAGGTCGCGTATTGGTTAGTTGTTGTGTTTCTTTCCTTTTGTTTTGTGTTTTTTTCTCGCTTTCTTGGTAGAAACTTAGTCTGTATCTTTATATGGGGTTAGTTAGTTAGGTGGGATCTTTCACTATAAGTTCCTATTTCGGGGGGTCTCAACTATTATATATATATAATAAATCTTGGATATGTTATAGTAATATTTTTGTTTATATGTTAATTAGTTTATTTTGATTGGTGTGATTAAGTTGGTGGCTAGAGAAAGTGATAGCTCTCAGCACTTCATTGTTAAGTGTAGTTGTTGTTTAGTCTACTGTGTTTAATATTATATTCGGGTGTTCAAGGGTGGACGGGTGGCGAGTTTAATGCTTCCTTTTCTCACTTGTGGGAAAAGATTGGATTAGACTGACTTCTTTCTAGGGTGTGGCTGGGTATGTTTCGTGGTGGAGTAAGGCAGAAGTGTTTCCTGTGACTGCCCTACTTAACATTCCAAGCCCGGTTGTTGTTAGGTGTACCGGTGTGGTTTGTATTTACATTGTCTTGTACATTCAGTAATTCTTCTGTTGTGTTTAAGTGGTGTGATCTCTCGTTCCTTCTTGCTATCTTGTAAATACGTTTGCAGGTATCACTTGTTTTCGATCGTTGTCAGTCACGTGTTGTATATATCAGCCTAGTCCTGCTCTGATCTTGTCTATCATCTTACTCCTCGTGACTGGGATTTAGTGTAGGGTTTGGTGTGTGTCTTTTCGTCTGTGGAGTGTTCATTTTGCCAGTGTAAACATTTGAATTAGATAGTATATTATTTAGGGATATATTGTCAGAGTACAGCACCAGTGTGGGTGCCAGGAACAGACTATGGTGCAAAAGCTGATTTATTGTCAAACTGGGTTCAGTAGTGTCACAGCACCAAGAAGTATTATCTGTTGACTATAGTAAGGATCTTTTAGTGGTATCACAGAGACTAAGTGGTCGGAAGGACCAAATCTACAGAGTAAGGAGACAGCAGCCAAGTGGCAAAGTAAGATTAGACTTATACAATAAGAGGTAAAGTGGATTAAGTGTATACATTGAGAGGCGAGGTGGTTTATACTTACATGCATATATTTGTAAATTTGAGAAGTGATATTACTATTTACATATCATTACTACAGACATTGTAAGAAGAAAGGTATCTGCTCATATAAGCGAGGTGGTGTAGGGTACATGGTAGTGAGCAGTTGCACAGTGAATTAATATTGAGTAGTACGAGTGTACATCATGAACTATGATAGTTTCATGCGGTTAGGTAAGGAAGCTGGTTACACAGGAAAAGAATTGATGGATTATGCCAAGGCAGAATTCCAATCAAAAGAGAACCAGAATGCCTTAAGAGATGATCGTGCTGAAGAGTTAGAGCTCAAAAGAAGAGAGTTTGAATTACAAGAAAAGAGGATGAAAGAAGATAGAGAATTTCAAGAAAAGAAGTTGGAACGAGAATTACAAGAAAAGAAGATGAAAGAGGAGAGAAAGTTTGAATTACAAGAAAAGAGGATGAAAGAAGATAGAGAGTTAGAATTAGAAAGAATAAGATTAGCTCTGGAGGAAAAAAGAATAGAAGCGGATAAGGAAGTACAGTTAAGGAGGCTAGAAGTGGGTGCGAGTGGTCAGAACTCGACTCCTGGGGGGGGGGGGGTCTCATCGTCCCTTTAGGCTGCGGTTGCCTAATTTCAACGATAAAAACGACAGTTTGGATTTTTCCTCCAGAGGTTCGAGGGAGAATGCATGGCCTGGAAGGCTGACAGAGATCAGTGGCCATCTCTGTTATCTAATTTGCTAGTGTGGCCTGCGATGGGGACTTTTTATAGCCTCCCGCTGGAAGAGAGGGCCGATTACGACAAAGTAAAGGAAAGGTTGCTCCGGAAGTTCCGTCTGACGACTGACGGGTACCGGACGCGTTTTAGAATCGCGATGCCAAGTGCAGACCAAGACTTCGAGGACTTTATCTCGAAGATCAAACTTCTGCTTAATAGATGGATCGAGATGAAGGGGATAAATAAGGACTATGATGGCTTGTTAGACTTGGTGTTACGGGACAAAGTGTTGTCGTCTTGCTCAACTGAGTTGGTGGCGTTTTTCCAGCAGCGCCTGCCAAAAGACAATGAGTCGATGGCCCAATTGGGGCACCATTATGTTCTAGCCCATCCGATCAAACCCATCCAGAGGTCACAGGCGTCAGCAACGTCCAGCAACAACCATGGCAAGATCAGTGAGGCGATGCAGACAGGCGCCAAGAGCAAAAGGGTGATAGGTCTTCCCGTCCCTATGTCCCATGCAGAGGGAATTACGGGAACGTCCGATCCCATAGGAATGGTCGATCGAACTGGCATAACCGACAATTTAAAAGTGATAGCGAGAGAGGAGAGTGCCAAACGCGAAAGCAGGTACGCTTCGAGGAGTCGCGGGACGAGGATCGGTGTTGGTATAAAACAAAACATCCCAAGCAGAGGAGTGGTTCCTCAGAGAGTCGATCTTCCTAATCCGATGCGCGGTCGTCACCAGCTAAAGGCCCCAGCAAAAGTCCACGCGGTGAGTCGAAGAGGAAGCGCCTGTGTACCAATTGTGGTGGCAATAATCATTGCGTTGAAAGGTGTCCTACCCCAATCGAACACGCGAATTCCGCGTTTGTGTTGGACACAATCAACAGCGAGAACTGTGTGGGGTGTTATCCTCTGTTCCATGTGAACGAGAAGATAGTGCTACACTGTGGGCATGCGGCACCATGTCTGTCGGCGGTCTATGAGACTGGCAAGGTAGCTCTTCACAAGGGCATGGTGGAGAAGAAACCAGTCTCCGTATTGAGGGACACTGGGTGTACCACAATTGGGGTGCGTCAGTCGTGTATCGACGAGTCCTGCCTTACAGGGAAAACTGTAAAGTGTACTACAATTGGGGGGCAAAGTTGAGTCGTACCCTCAGGCGTGTATTAATGTGGACACCTCGTTCCTGTCGGGTAGAGTGAACGCATTCGTCCTCGAGGACAAAACTGCCGATCTGATCGTCGGCAATGTACGGGGAGTGCATAGTGCCATGGGTGTGGCTGGAGCAGAAGCTCAGCAACACCAGAGTTCCGAGGCGGACGATCAGGTAATCGAGGTATCGCCACCTGACAAGAAGGAACATCTGAGACATGGTTCGCGGCATGTGCCAAGTGACATGAATGGGAGCAGTAGAAACATATACGAGGGCCCGATAGCTGGCGATCGCACGGTTTGGGTTCGTAATGTTCCCATGAGTGCTAGTTGGGGCACACTCAGACGAGTGTTTAATGAAGTCGCACCAGTGAAGTTCGTGGAGGTATTGTCATTGCGGGACAATACCAAAGTTGCACGTGTGACTTTCGCAAATAGGTGGGGTGCGCGTGATGCAGTCAAGTGGAAGCACATGTCGTTGCTCCATAAACACCTGCTGATAGTTCAGCAATAGCATCGAGATAGGTATCGGGTTCGCATTCAGTAGGGTGTTTCGGTTAACGCGAACCGAACCTTGGACACTGACCCAAGCAGCCAGTACTATTCTGATGAATATAAGTTGTTCTGTACAACTTTATAATGTATTGAGGAGTCCGATGGGACTTATTTACATGTGTTAGTGCGTAGCAGTTAATTGCAACCACGTCAGAGATGTTGTGTAATTTTTAATGGTCATGTCTATGCTACTCTATGGTGGTTTTTTGTAATTTATACATCGTGGTGCTATAAAGGCAGTGTCCTATAGAGTTGGATGTAATGTATATATGAACCATGTTACAAATGACTGTTTATTCTATGAGATGATTTACTGTTGTGGGTGCTTAATATAAAAGTATATATGAATGTACTAGGCATGGTGTTTTGATAGACCAGGGGAGGACAGTCGTTGTTATTTTTCACGGCTGCCAGAACCTTAGATAACTTACGTCATACTCAGGTTGTGTTTTGTGGAGAAGTGGAGAAGGCATGAACGACAAGGGTGGTGAACTATGGCATTCTCTAGTCAGATGAGGAAATGCTATGATGGCATATGTTCGTCCATACTCCGAAGGGGGTCGGGCGAAGCTCCTCCGGTGGAAGAAAACTACGTTTTCTTTCTAAGGGGGAAATGGGGTGGGGGAAGGGTGGATGTCACGGCGCTATTTCGCAGTGACGAAAAATCAGACTGGCAACGCTGAGTTTTGGCAACATTGGGATAACTACCCGCAAGTCATGTGATTAGCGGAAGCGGGAATTTTTGGGCGCCAAGATAAGGATTAGTCGTCTATCCGCGTCCGGGTGAGGACGTACCTATGTTTTCCCTTGCCAGCATTCTTGCCGAGAAGTGTGCCATGAGAGGTGTATTCTACATTTTGCCTTATTGCGGGTTTAGTGGATCATATTGTGTAATTCTGGATTTTGTGTTTTATCTAGTGGAATTTCCTGTATACCGCAGATTATAAGTGTTCTATGTTTTGGGTATTTTCATTGTCATAGAGGTAGCCGCTATGGTGAGCGGTAATCAGTACAGTGCTTGTACAGGGTCGTCATATTGTGTGGTATGAGGCTATTAGATAAATTTATTGAGGCAAGTTTTCTCTGGCATCGATATATGTATTTCATATGTTTGTTCGCCGTGTGTGACGGTATTGTGTGCGTTGATTCATTACAGGGAAGTATGTGTAGAAAGTGTTAATCTTTCTTTGTCAGCTATTATATGTTGTGGTCATGCTCCTAGGGAGCGAGCCTATAACTATAATTATTAGTGATGTTGTTATTATAAATCCACAGCATATCTTGTGGTGCTGACATATATATATATATATATATATATATATATATATATATATATATATATATATATATATATATATATATATATATATATATATATATATATATATATATATATATATATATATATATATATATATATATATATATATATATATATATATATATATATATGCCCTCTCAAATTTATAAAGGACAAGCAAGGCAAATTGCTTGCTGCCCCGAAGGAAGTAATGGAAAGATGGAAAGAATATTTCTCAGAACTCCTGGATGGTGAGCATGGTGAAGCATCAGAAACGATAACCACTAGCACAGAAGAGAAAACCAATGATGGTGAAGATGACATAAAGATGGAAGAACTGAAGGCAGCACTGGAGAAAATCAAGATGGGCAAAGCAGCAGAGCATGATGGTATAACACCAGAAATGGTTAAGTACTTGGGAGCATCAGGCGACCTATTTCTCTTAAGGGTCCTACAGGCAGCGTGGTGCAAGAACATACCAAAGGATTGAGAGATTGCCATCATAACACCAATTTTCACAAAGGGTGACAATCGATAATGTGGAAACCATAGAGGCATATCCCTTCTCATTGTCCCTGGTAAAATCTACTCTAGAATCCTAGAGCAGAGACTCCGACGCTTAGCTGAGCCACAATTGGATGAGATCCAGTGCGGATTCCGAGCAAACCGAAGTACTCAAGACCTAATCTTCACACTCAAACAGCTGAGTGAAAAGGCCCTTGAGTATAAGAGTGAGATCCATCTTTGTTTCATAGATCTGGAAAAGGCGTTTGACAGGGTCCCCTGGAGCAAACTTTGGGACTGTTTGGCAAGGAAGAACATTCCAGCACCTCTGATTCATGCTATACAGTGCTTCTATAAGTCTTGCAGAAATTATGTGAGGACAGCAAACCATAAGTCAGAAGAGTTCAGGACCACCACTGGTGTAAGACAAGGTGATATCCTGTCACCTTATCTTTTCATACTCCTCATGGACGATGTCATCAAGGCATGTAAGGCGAGAACAAGAAAGTATTCAGAGGCACATCAATCCAACCTGCAAGTCTGGAAGAAAGAGCTGGAGAAGAGAGGGATGGTTATAAGCAGCTCTAAAACAAAATCCATGGTGATATCACAAGAAGAAAGAAGACATCAAATTAAGCTGGGAGAACAGGTCCTGGAGCAGGTCGACCACTTTAAATACCTCGGAGCTATTATAGACCAAAAGGAAGGCATCAAAGAAGAGTTGGCCACTCGAAAAGCAGCAGCTGGGAGACTTTTTCAGGTCATAAATCGAGGATTCCTCAGCAAGAGAGAGGTTGGTAAGAAAACGAAGATGGCTATATACCGCTCCATCTATGTCCCAGTCTTGACATATGGATGCGAGTCATGGGCAATGACTACAACCCACAAAAGCAAGATCCAAACCTCAGAAATGAGGTATCTGAGGAAGGTGGTTGAAGTAACAAGAAGAGACATGGTCCGCAACCAAACGATTCGTCAAGGCCTAAAATCCCCCCCTCTGCAGACCCAAGTAGAACAGTCCCAACTAAGATGGTTTGGCTATGTCTGCAGAATGGGAAAAGATCGGCTAACACGACAAGCATGGAAAACAAGGAACCAGGGATCCAGACCCCCAGGACGACCCAGAGTCCGCTGGGAGGACAACATTAGACAATGTTTGAAGGACCGAGGACTAGAATGGAACCAGGCCAGGAGGAAGACAGCCGATAGGATAGTCTGGCGCTCTCTCTTCCAAACCTCTACACCTCACGGTAGAAGGGGAACAACTAAGTAATATATATATATATATATATATATATATATATATATATATATATATATATATATATATATATATATATATATATATATATATATATATATATATATTATATATATACGTACCTCTTGTAAACGTGTCTTGTCTCACCATCCTGATAGACATCAGTAATACAGTTATGTTGCCCCTTAGGGCATTCCTTGGTATTTTTTATCGTGGACTCCAGACAAAACTCCTCCGTTATGTTGTTCCCACATACGTAACAGGCGGGACTTGTGTATGTTACTGTTGTTGTTGTTGTTACTTCGGCAGGGACACTAGGAGCTACAAAAATGGGAAAACCAGAAAGATAAAGAATTTCCTAAATGGAGGCTCGCGCAGAATTGATGGATTTAAGTGGCTATGGTAAGGTCACCAATGTGAAAGCGGTTAGAAAAAAACGAGAGGTGGAACGAGAGGTGACGAGAAGACGCACACGTTTGGTAGAACACATGTCAAGAGAGCCAGCTGATCACAATACAAGGTAGTTCAACTTCTGGAACTCTCTGAATAACAATAATAATTGTTATTTCTTCTATTGCTATTATTATTATTATTATCATAGTTGTTATTACCTTTCATCTCATTATGGATCACAGGTTCTCTTTCATTTAGATCACTTCATGTCGTCATGTTCTGTGCCATATGTTGTTTAAATTTCTTGTGTGTGTGTGTGTGTATATCTTCTGTTTCCTTCTTTCTCTAGTTCTTGTTTCGTGTGCTTTTGGTTGCCTCTCGTTTTCTCTCTTGTTTTGTATGTGTGTGTGTGTGTGTGTGTGTGTGTGTGTGTTTGTTTGTTGTTGTGAATTCTTATTTGACCACATATTCTTCCTTTTACTTTTCTGAAATGTCTCCAGTCCTTTACTTTACTGAATAAAGTGAGCAGTGTCTATGTGCGGGTGTCTGGTGTCACTTGATAGCTCTGCTGGAATGATAACACTGACTAACAAAAAAAAATTTTTTTTTTCTTTCTCTAACATTTCTATGTTTTTCTGGTCAATTTTAATGCGCTGTTTTAAAATCTGCAAACCGTTTTTCTCTATCAGGTCGGGATCTCTAGAAATACGCAATTGAAGTTTTTTTAACAACGCATACAGTATTACAACATAATTTGTACAAGAAGTATAACAGTTATGTAGGCTTGAATTTCTTTGCAGTCGACTTTCGTCGGTGAATGGCATGTGGTACATCGCGATGAAGCATCCAGCAGAAATCGGCAAGCATGGTCACATTCCACCGTCCTTGATAACGTGACTCCATTACGGCGATATCTTGATGGAATCGTTCTCCATGTTCATCGCTGACTTCGCCAAGGTTGTCAGGGAAAAAGTCAAGATGCGAATCGAGCAAATGGATTTTGAGGGACATGTTACAGCCCATAATTCTGTATGCATCTTTGCACTGCTTAACAATATGCACATAGTCGACAGATTTGTGATTTCCCAGAAAGTTATCGACGATCGATTTGAATGCCATCCATGCGCGAAGTTCACTACCATGTAACAAGTTCTCGATTGTTTGTCTGCAATAACTTTCCTAATCTGAGGTCCTACAAAGATACCTTCCTTTATCTTTGCATCGCTAACTTGCGGAAACTTTTCTCGAAGATAAGTGAAAGCTTTGCTCGTTTTATCTAACGCTTTTTACGAAATTCTTCATGAGCCCCAACTTTATATGTAACGGTGGTAAAATGATGCTGTCTTTGTTAACTAATGGCTCGTGTATTACATTATGCCCGAGCTGCATACGATCCCTGATAGGCCACACCTTTCTTGCATAATGTTCCTGTCTGTTGCGGCTGTCCCATTCACATAGGAAGCAACAAAATTTAGTATACCCAGTCTGAATGCCCGTGAGAATTGCAATGACCTGTAGGTCTCCACAAATCCGCCATTGGTAGTCATTGTACTTTATTTTTGCCAAAAGTATAGCCATATTGTCATAAGTTTCTTTCATATGAACAGAGTAGGCGACTGGAATTGATGAAAATAAATTTCCATTATGCAATAACACGGCTTTTAGACTAGTCTTGGAAGAGTCGATGAAAAGTCGCCATTCGTTGACTATGTGCTCATGACCGAGGTGCACCATTAGACCTTTTACATCTTTGCAATAGCAAATGTCATCATCCATCTCAAAGTATTGAACAAGTTCTCTGTGTCTATGACGAAATATAGATATCGGAGTATTGGGCGCTAAAAGATTCCATTCTTTGAGTCGCGAACCGAGTAATTCCGCTTGTCCTTTGGTGAGAGCGAGATCACGTATTAGAACTGAAAGTTCTGAATGGTTAATTAAGTAAACACCATCATTCACCGGTATATAATCCGAGTCAGAATTAGTTTCTAAAGCAGGTAAACTATCACTTTCTGATGTTCATTCACGTCCAACGGATATTGTTCTGGTGGAACTGGGATCGGACACGTGATTGGATCATGAGGCACTGGTTTCGAAACCGATTCAATATTTGGATAAACCACAGACTTTCTAGTTTTTAAAAGTGAAACCATAGATATTTGTCAAGCAGAAGTAACAATCAGTAGCGTGATTTGTCGGTTCACGCCATATTACTGGCACTCCAAAAGGCATCGACTTATGCTTCGGCGATTTTCGTAACCAACCTGCCAATGTATTTGCACAAGGCGAACAAACTGCATTTGGCTTCCAAGATTTATTTGCATCATCAACTTTCGAATCGAAATAAAGTTCATATGCTTTCTTTAGCAATGGTGTAAAGTTTTTCTGGTGAACACGATCGGTAAAATATCCGCACACGTAACAGAACAGATCAGCCGAATTTCTACAACTTCTAGAAGCCATATTTCACTCAGAATTATTTCAAAATACAGTAACTATTTGAAATATAACGTAACATATGTCATGCATCTTTTAGCAGTATTAAAAGTAGAATTATTTTGCATTTTATTAATTTTTAAAAAGTTATATAGTAAAAATGAAACGGAGCAAATAACAGTTTCCCAAAAATATATTTATTCACAAATATCTTAAGAACCCGACGTGATAGAGATAAACGGATTTCAAATTTGAAATCAGCGCAAGAAACTTACCTAAGAACACTTATTCTTATATAAGAAAGAAAAATGTTGTTTGTCAGTGTAATTATAATTGGAACATTCAGATGTCAGGTCTCTTGGAAGCTTCATAGAATTCCTTATTTTTCTTTAATTTTTAAGTGCTTGTAACAAGTGTGCTATTGGGGTCCGAATGGTAACCAAAAGTAAGTAAATAAAAATTAAAATTAAATAGTAATGTTGTTTAAAGAGCTGCGGAGCTTTTCGCTCTTTTGCAGCCAATGCCAAGTTGAAGACTCCTTGGTGTTATCTACACTGCAGATCTAGGCTTTTCCTGTGGCTTTTCTGCCATTCCCAAACGTGCTAAGTTGAGGTCATAAGCTCGAGTTTCTCCAGCTTGATTTGCAATTTAAAGGATGATCACATCTGGTCTCAAGACAGGAGGAAGAAGCGCGTGACATACTGTGCATTCTCCGCCATCTATGGGGGCTCTCCAAACATGCGGAGCTAAAATACTATACTCTGGTTCTGGGATCTTCCAAGGAATCATTACGTCCTACACACAACCACTTCTCAGCTCCCACTGCCCTCCATTGGGTCCATAGTGAGATCCTCCTGCATGCATACTGTACACTAGCGCATAATTCGTAGGAGACGACTTAGGAGAGTTGGGTATAGGCCGACTATCTTATCCTGTGGAAACTTGAAACAATAAAAACTAAAAACGTGAGCAATATGATTATGTCAATCAAAGATAATAATTTATATAATGCAGTTCAGCAATCCAGGACGAAAGGTTTTCTTCAAGTGGTTTATGACGTAACGTAGAGAAATCCTAACGGGGCCTGGTCTGCTGACTCATCTTTATTCTTTTAGTACAATTTCATGATTATGCACCTGGAGTATTCGAACACTTAATAAACAAGGGAAAACTGCACAGGTAGCAGCAGAAAGTTACAGACTCCCATAAATCTTGAATAGGACACAGGTTTTTGAGAAAATCTACTGATAAAACTAGTCCTTGTTCTGGAATTTCCGGGGTAAGACAGGTAAAGGATAAGAAAAAGACACGAAGAACGGGCGTTAAGATAAATTTAAAAGGAATGAAAAAAAAACATGAAAGATCCTGCAAGTACATCACCGGACAAGAAGACCTGGCATGAAACTGTTGAAGGTCTGTGCTCCTTATGGAGCTGAAAAGTATTGATGCTGACATGTAACACCAGGACATCATTAGGAGATCTCAAAGACGACCAGATATAGTGCTTCACTCCTCGTCGTCGCACCAGATTATAAGATTGGGTTGACAGTGCCAGTTGAATCCAGATGGGATGAGCAACACGCGTTCAAATTGGCCACGTATAATGATCTGGTCACGGACTTGAGATATGATGGGTTCACAGCAAGTCATAGCTGTAGAGGTAGGTGCAAGAGGTCTAGTGGCTGCCTCAGTAATTGATCTACTGAAACTGTTTGGGTGTAAAAGGATAGTCAAGAACAAGTACATGTTAGAGGCTCTGTGAAACTGTGGAAAGGGTATCGTTTTGGCTATAGAGCAATCGCAATGGGTGGTGCAATTCAGGACAGTAATTTATATACGTCACAGTGGCTACTTTCGCTATTGCCTCCAGCTGGAAAATTTGATAAAACCAGGAGTAAAGTTGAAAGTCGCAACCAAGGTGGAATGGGTTCAATTCCCAGAGCTGGCCGGAAAGACAAAAAAAGGCTAACACTTTGGAATCATGACCTTAGTAGGCCCACCTGCACCCCTCCCCCCGAGAGTGTAGAGGAGACTGAAGGGCCGAAACACTTGTCCGATCGGAAAAGGGGGGGGGGGGGGGGGGGGGGGGGTTACTTCTAATGATCAGTTGCCTCTTGCTGTAATGCTGTACTTAGAGTTTCCTATCATATTTGTTGCATATTAATTTCACATTCAGTGACTCATAGGAATTACTCGCAATTTACACTTAACTGGTTTATATTATTATGTGATCCAAGTCAAAAGTACGGTACGAAAGTAAACCTTTTAAGATAACATTGCTGTACATCATGTGAAAGGGCAGGGGGCGCCAAAATGAAACCCACACCACCCTGAAAATTTCCGACTGTGGCTATAATCCATAGGGAGCTTACAAATAAACTGAAGTAGTAGTGTCGTTAATAATGTCAAGACGTATTTTTTTTTAGTTCCACATTGTTTACCATTCAACATTTTTACTATTTAAATTTATCACCGTTCCCTCATTATTGAATCTCACCAGATCTGTACTTCCTATAATACTTTCTCCGTTTGTCTGTCCATTCCAATCTTGAAACATTTCCAACCTTTTTAAATGTAAAATTAATATTCTAGAAAATCATTAGTTACTGCTCAGAATATTTTTTTTTAAATTTTGAAAACCCACGACCTTTAACACTTGTCTGATTGTCTTTCAATTGTTTAGTTTCTATTTAAAATAAATAAATAAAAACTAGAATTACCAGTGGTTGTTGTAGACGATGTACCTGAAGGTGGTGCCTCCTTTGCTGTGTTTGACTCACCTTCGTGTCGCTGAAAAAAAAATGGCAATCGATCAGGTCTTCTGGTGAAAAAGTTTTTTTTTTAAACTTTGAATGCGACCTTATAACTTCCAAGTTAACGGGGAAGTGAAAATAATATAATTTGGAGCATGTCTTATCAGAACACTTAAACAGCTACAGACTTCCATAAATGGATGCTTGCTAGAAGGATTGAAATGGTATGCGGCTTCCGGGATCAAAACCTAGTAGCTTTATTCTCCAGTCAACCCAGCTGTAAATGGACTCTGCTATTGAGTGAAGGAAGGCAAAGGCAGCGAGGAAGGGAACGAGTCACTACACCTCATAAGGCTGGACCTAGTATAGTGAAGTCTCATGTCACTCCCCTACGGCAGTATGTGCTATAGTTACTATTACCTTTAACATGTCGTACTAGAACACAGGACAAAGAAACAAATTTACCAATTAAACAAATAAAATGGTATGGAATCAGTTTTACACATTAACGGTCCACAGGAAACACGGGACGTTTCGGCTTTTACCCTTCGTCAGCCCCAGCTACAAACAGGTGACAAGGACAAGAATTATAGGCAGGTTAGAAAAAAAAAAGCAAAGACAAAAAACCTGCGTCACGACCATGGAGACTTTGCCAGGAACAAACTATCAAAAATAAAAAAAATAAAAAGCAGAGAAACGAAAGTGAGAAAGAAGCTAAATGCATGCAAATATGCAAATAATTATACGAGCTGTTTCCAATTAAGGGAGTTTTACACACAGTAGATAAGAGAAGAGAGGAGAATAAACAACGAAGATTATAGGAACCAGAAGGAGAGCAGGAAAAATAAAAACAAATGTTTACGGCTCATATACAGTCATGCGCCGCTTAACGTCCACAATAATGACACATAAGGAAGGGAAACCCGAGGCCTGTAAACAGTAAATTAATATTAGACAAACATAAAGGTATGTTTTCAGGCACTCGTAAGACATAAAGAAGTAGAACACTAGACAACAGAAAAACAACAGACGTGAGTGGCTTACCCAGGGTTCGAACCCCGTACCTTCCGTACGACAACACCGCCTAGCTATACAAGCGAATCACACTATCCTCCCGGCCAGCTAGGCATCCCCAATAAAAGATGCTTTACTGACCGGTCATTAGTGCGAAACACAAGACAACACCGGAAGTTTACAATGGGCACCTCAGCCTATTAATGACGCAATCACTTCTGTTGTTCCCCTCTTCTAAAGTACGTGTCAGTCCACACAAGACAAAGACCTTGATACTGTGTCCAGTAAATGATAGAAGACTTAAGAACAGTAGTAAAGAACAGAGGGTAGGTTTCTGGTATTGTATAAACATTAATGACACATAAGGAAGGGAAGCCCGAGGCCTATAAACAGTAAATTAATATTAGACAAACATAAAGGTATGTTTTCAGGCACTCGTAAGAAATAAAGAAGTAGAACACTAGACAACAGAAAAACGTATTGTGTGAAATAGGACGTTAAGCGAACACCATACTTTACACTTACCAAAGTTATATGGGATACTGTAGTGTACCTGTACTGTCTAAATAGCCAAGATGCTGTACACATACTGTACTGTATTTCAGCTAATGTACTGTATATGGCAAGGTAATACATTTGCTGGGGCACATAACCTCACTTTACAATTAGTTTATCTAGGGTTTCGACAAAATCTTCTGCTGCCTTAGCATTAGAACTCGCAGACTCACCACTCACTTTCACATTATGCAGCGAAAAACGTTGTTTGAAGCGCTTGAACTACCCAGAACTAGCACTAAACTCGATATTGTAGTCTGGTCCTGCTTTTTCTTTAAGCATTTCGAACAAGCTTCGTGCCTTAGCAGTGATCGTCAACGTGCTGAGAGTGATTCGCTTCTGTGTTTGGTTCTCAATCCAGGTCATTAGCGATTTTTCCATATCTGATATAGGTCCTTCTCGCATTTTCGTAAGCTGTGTAGCTTTCAGTGGAGCCGATCCTTTAACAGCTTGGAGAACTTTTTCTTTGTTCTTGAGGATCGTCGTGGCTGTCGAGTGCGACATGTCCAAATCACGAGCTATAGCATTCACTGGTTTTCCACCTTTGTGATGTTTAATTACCTTTTGTTTCACTTCCAAATCGATACTTGTCCTTTGTCTCTTGCTGCTGCTATCACTAGAACTGGTTTTGCTGCGTTTGGGAGCAATGATGCACTTCACGGTAATATATTTTCGAAAGTTCACATTAAAATAACGATAATAATTACAGTACAGTACATACATAGGCCAGGAGCCGCGGTAGCATAGTGGTTAGTGCACTGGCTTCCTAGCGCAGTGGTCTGTGGTTCGATCCCCAGATGAGGTGGGAATAGTTTTAGGCCACAAACGGCTCCTGGGTCGACCCAGCCCCAAATGGGTACCAGAGCAACTCTGGGAAGGTTAAGGCGGCCGGCGTGATGCCGACCACATCACCCCTAGTGTGCCGACGGTCAAGATAATATGGGCCTAACACCATATTCCCAATATGCCTCAATGGGCGTGTAACGGGTTCCTTTAACCTTTTTTTTAACATACATAGGCCAGTAACATAGGCGTTTATTATGACTATCAAGACATATGTACTGTATTATAGGTTATATATGTACTGTACCATTACGCCTGGCATCGCAATCGC
This sequence comes from Oreohelix idahoensis, assembly GCA_024509875.1. Classification (NCBI taxonomy): domain Eukaryota; kingdom Metazoa; phylum Mollusca; class Gastropoda; order Stylommatophora; family Oreohelicidae; genus Oreohelix; species Oreohelix idahoensis. Next base: position 379,214 of record JAMPIV010018053.1, on the reverse strand, counting down.
GTTGTACTGTAAACAAGAGACATGAGATACACGTGTTGCGTGCGGGAAGCTGTTGCTTTCGCTACGTCCGGTTACGTCCGCTTCGTCCTGTTCTACGATCGGGATTTCTGAACTCCAAGGTTGCCACTCAAGTTCTAGAGATAAACCCAGATTGTCTTCTTTAAAAAAACCCAGAAATACCCAGATAATTTTATGCCTCAAATACACGGGATATACGATGTTTACACATCTTTTAGTGCAACTTTAGCACAAATAATCTGTGTGCTACCAATTTTTATTTATTTCTTCATTTTTATTTTATTTTTTAATTACCAAAAATTTACAATTATATAAAAATGATTTAATTAACACCCCAATATATGAATGAACTCTTGAAAATGAGATAATTTAACAGTAACATACTTACAGTAGTTATATTAAGAAAATGTTCCTCAAATCAAAGATAAAATGTTAGTTGTAACTTGTTACTGTTAAAAATTGTCACTTGTCAGCGACTCGGCATCCATGTCGACAACTTCTCCTTCATCAAGATCATATGCATGAATTGACAACGTGGAATTGTAGTGGATTGATGGTATTGTATGATGGTGATATTACTAAGTGTGATGCATGAGGTCAGCTGTGAAGGCTCCTGAGATAAAATGTAGCTGTGAATTGTCAGAAGGCCCTTCTTGCTACCACTACGACCTCACACCTATCTTTTTTTTTTTAATGAATGTGGCTACGTTAAATGTCTAGGGTAATTATATGTAATGTGTTGTGGTAGTTTACATACACACACACAGATATTTACTAAGTCTAATAATATTAATAAATGTTATAATACACTGAACTAACTCAAGTGTGTAAAATTTTTGATAGTAATTTTCTTTAAATTTATTTGTTCTGAACCAAGGTTTTAATTTGGTCAGAACATATGAAAGGTTTTGCAATTATGAAAAAAATGCATGAATATTACATAATAAATGCAAGGTGTGTACATATGTATGTTACTAGACTAGTTAATATTACTACTGTTTATAGTTGTAATCTATTTTGGGAGAACATTTAATGGATGTGCTGTTGGGGTGGCCTCATCACTCCCTGTCTATGGTGACTACACATTGTCCAGTTATTGGATGGAATTTTTATGGGTGTGTTAGCAAATAAGTTGAGTTGGTGAATTCTCAGCAGACCAGACGCTCACGTAGCTTGAAGGTGTAGCTCTGGTGCTGAGATCTGGTGGCCCCACCTCTCCGTGCTTGGGGGCTATAATAGAAGTCTGGTGGCCCCACCTCTCCGTGCTTGGGGGCAATATCAGAAGTCTGGTGGCCCCACCTCTCCGTGCTTGGGGGCTATAATAGGCTGCTCTGACAAAATGTCACTGCACGGGTCCACTCTGGTAATATTCAACAACTCAGTTGACACCGCATTGGTGCCAACTAAAACTCACAGTTCTGCAATCAAAGTATTAGTCATGTGTCAGAATTCCATCCTCTAACCATTTCTGGACACAACACTACACAACAACAACACCACATAGACGGGTCAGATCTTTCTGACCAAACAACACATCTTACCAAGTTGGTTTCACATAGGATAGGTTCTCCCAGACTACGTATTCTGAAATATGTTCATTAGCTTCCTGCCATAGAATAGGATAGGTGATATGTTTCACTGATCTCAACACTTGATCTGTCCTTCATAATCCTTGCTGGAGTTTATGTATTTTATTTGTCTCTAGACCCTGAACTGGGGCGGGGGGTCTAGAGCGAATCCTTACTTGTTGTAAGGGACAGATTATGCTATTGCAGTATCAAATCACTCGAAACCTTAAACAAATATTAAAATGTACAAAGAAATAATTTCAGTCTTACCAGAATTATGAATATAGAACACAGTTAAATGCTAGCAAAACTCAGCTGAGCTGCTGGCTTTAGGATGGCGTCCCTCTAAATATTTCAATAGCTTCTGGGAATTACACCACTTAATAATTCACTGTGTCTACTAGGACAACTTATAATGATTGGCACAAAATGCGCGTCTGAGCGCCGATAATATATTCATCTATGGCCAATCACTGGCTTTTCTTTTTTCAAATTCAAATATCCTACCAAAAAGTCATTTCAGTCATACCTCAGTCAAGTATGCCTTATTGTCTGTTGGTCCGTCCGTCTCTACTTGCGTTTTCACAAAAAAAACACACTTGTTTTTTGAACCAACTCTGCCTTCCCCTACACAATTTTGCCCCTTAAAGTTATTTTTAGCCACAATTCACCATCCCACCCCGTCTCTTCATTCCAACTAGATTTTAGCACTTGCGTCTTCAAGGCCACAATTTTTTGAAAATTAGTGACATGTTTTATTTCAATGCAGACGATCGTTGATATGAACAACACAGTCTTTTGTCAATATCTTTCTTATTATCTGTCCGTCTGTATAAATGAAAGCATATTATTTCACTGCTCAAGATGGGCCATCCGGCCAGCTAGGTTTTATATTCCTAACATTATTATTAAGAAAAGTTACTTTTCAAATATTTTCTAGAATCTTCTGGAATGCGTTCATCACTGCATTCAAATAAACGGACTAAGTTATCGCAACAGCGTCCAAAAAATGACTGTGGCGTATAATATCCAAGGTCCCTTTTGTCGATTTCTTTACTTTATGTCAACTTGGGGAACGTGACTTTTTCCTCCTTTCCCCACCAATATGCGTCCTTTTAGCCTCGCTAGTTTCAAGCACGCGTTCAGTCAGATTTTTTTCCTTTTGATCTCCGTTCTCATCCCGTTCCGTTTGGCCTTCAAGTCTAACAATTTAATTTCCATGGCGGGTGATGACCCGCGGCGTGGGCGATCATGTATTCTAGCAGCTTACGCATTAGTTTTTATCCTTACGTTGTATCATTGGAGATATTTTAACGTTGTATCACGGTTAATTTTGTGACAGGAATCTTGATTGTGGAGTTCCAAAATCTTTGCATATCTCTGCCCACAACGTCCTTCAAGCACATCTTCAACCACGCTTTTACTGGGATTAAACTTATGACAAACTCCATCTTTGGCAATTGCTTGCTTGGCTAGTATTCGATTGGAAACTGTTTCACAAAAGCTTGTTGGTTTGTTTCGTTTTAACTAAGTTAACCTTCGAAAACACTCTTTCGACGCATGCTGAGGAGTGAGGTGGCGTATGTGTCGTCATGCTGCTACAACTACCTAGCGTACCTTCATCATCACTCATTTTATAATCTTATAATAAAAAAAACAATATGCTGTTTATCTGCTTAAGTCTGAAATTTAAAAAGAATACTTTAAAATACATCGCAAAAATGACTGAGTATTGTAGATGACAGCCATTAACAGAATAACAGGAAATAGACAGCTGATGTAAACGAGTAAAAAAAAACAACGTCATTGATGTGGTTAAAAACAAGAATTAAATTTAAGTGGAATAAAAAATATAAAGCACAGAATTTTTTATATTTAATTATAATATAAATATGATGTATAATGCTCAGTGCACAGAATATACATACATTGTAAATGTCAATTGTCAAATATACCCAGATTAATGCAGATTTGAAAGAAAAAAAGACCCAGACACCCAGACGGAAGCTAAAAAAACCTAGATCTAGTAAAAAATACCTAGCTGTGGCAACACTGCTGAACACATTATAACCTTATGGAACCACGGATGTATATGCGGTCTGACGTTGTCCGAGTGGTCGTTATGCGGCGCATGACTGTACTTGTATATAGCTAGGAGTATTTCAGGGGTAAAATATTCATATGTGGGGGCGAGAGGGGAAGCATATACAGATATATGGTGCCAAGTTCCCGATACTCCCCTCACTCACTAAGTTATTCATTAATTTCATTCATCTCCCTTCAACTGCCCAAGGAACAAAGACCTTAAACAAACGTATGCCAAATCTTCCAGTCGGTGCCATCGGATCAAGATCTTTACATGTCTCCTTTATCACTTCTACGTGTCATCTCCATGTGTTCCTTGGTCTCCCTCTATCACATGTACACTGGGGATTCTAGAAGTAGAACTGACCATTTAATTATAATTCATTTTAAATAATACATAGCAAATTATTTTACATGTGAAAGAAAAAAAAAACTTGTCTTTACAACTTCTGCGACGTGGCCGATACAAACTGTATCGGCCACTGCCGTTGCTTTGGATCTACCGGCTGCGTGGAGAGGGGGAACATGCTGCATGGGCAACAGCTTGACAGTATGCTATCAAACGTGTAGCACAATAAAGGAAACTGTAATGTGTGGTGTAGCTATTTGTGTACATGTACTTGCGTGTTTGTGCAAGTGCGTGTCGTCATGATCATTCACAGTACATATGCCTTCAACAAACTCATCTCAAGGCTTCCTGTCTCGTGCCATCAAGGTCTATCCATGTATTCCTCATTCCTTTCGTATCTGTCTCCAGCTATCTTCTCCATATGTTCTCGTTCTGCCTTTACCTGCCTTACCCTGTGGATTCCAGAATAAGGTCTGTCGTGTAATACTGTCAACATTCCAGAATAAGGACTGTGTCTTGTTTGTTGTTTTGGTTGTTCTCCACATTTTAGAGCCATACAATCGACGAGTACGTGCATCTGTGTAAAATAAAAAATTAGAATGAGTCCAACTCACCTCAAATACATAATTTCTCAACTCTTTTAGAATTGTCCGAACATCCGTTAGGTTCTTCTCAATCAAGGGTATTGTTCTCATCTCAATGTTCTGTAAACTTTCGGCAATTGCTGACAAACAGAAGAATTAGAACAAAAGTTATCTAAGAACGTATAGAATCATACACATATCTCGGCAGCAATATAGACACAGTTGGAGGGACAGACAATGATATCAAAACATGAATACAAAAAAAAAAGAAAGAAAGAAAGAGGAGCTTTCATTGCATTGGGAAATATATGGAGATCAAGACAAATCAGATCCAACACAAAAATGAAAATCTTCAACTCAAATGTCAAGTCAGTACTATTATATGGCTGTGAATCGTAGGGAACAACAAAAACAACAACCAAAAAGCTACAGACTTTCATAAATGGGTGCTTGCGTAGAATAGAAGGATTAACAGGGTATGACAAGGTTACCAACATAGAACTGATGACAAGAACCAGTGGAACAAGAGATGAGAAGAAGACGATGGCGATAGATAGGACACACACTGAGGAAACATGTTGATAGCATTACAAGGCAGTGCTTATTATGGAACCCCCTGGACAAGAGAGGCAGAGGTAGATCAAGAAGCACATAGAGAAGAGCGCTGGAAACAGAGGTGAAAATGATGAGGAGAACGTGGAAAGTACTTGAGATGTTGGCCCGTGACAGGAGGACTTGGCATGTGTTTGTTGATGGCCTTTGCTCCTTGGGTAGCGGAGGGTAATGAATGAATATCTAAAAACTAGGATCGCCTCTAGAGCGCAGAACAATCCACCTCGTGGCATTGCATTATCTGCATATTAGTGGGTCTGGCATGTTTTGCCAGTGCTGGGCCTGCTGAGTTGGTGAAGCCGTCAGAAGTTGTAAGAAAGCATTGGTACAAACCCCAAATACAAAAAAGGTTAAGAGTGAAAACTCAAATTCGTCGGGAATCGAAATATGAAGAAGATTTAACAGTAAAGCTAATTGTAGAGGGATAATTTGATTTGGTAGATGGTATAGATCTATCTTCCCTCTCCGAGTTCATTTAGAGTCCTCAGTAGCTGGATTTTAGTGTCCAGCCTGTCTAGGGTATAATTTTCATTTGGCCTTTCAGTCCAACTTTTTAAACAGTCTTCAAAACGTAAGGCTAGTCTTCAACAGTAGAAAACTCCATAATGCCTGGTTGACGTTTAGACAACATTTAGTTTATTACACGACGTAGCTCCTAATTGAAGGCATCCATAAAAATAGTCAATGGCAAGCTCTAGCCAGTCCATAAGATCAGTCTATCGTCACGTAGACTACGGAAACAATGTCAGAGGCATATTGCTGAAATATTTAATATATAGTTCCACACACATTCCTCTCCTTTCAGCAATGACTTGTCCGTTTAAATATCATCAAGCTTAGGCTCCAACTGTAGGACGACCTAGCTGATATAAATGATAAAACTCTGTAACAAGAGAACACTATCTGGAGCTCGTCCAAAACACGTCTTTCTCACACGGAGAATACACAGCGAAAGAGGCCGACTTCAAGATCGAATCTTCGACCTAAAGCCGGCAAAGGATCGTCTGCTCGAAAACAGCAGTCTATATGACGTACTTTCGGGGTAGTCTGGGCAACGCTTATCAACAAGGAAATGAGTACACAAACCCTGTCGAGTGCGATAGAGCCTGTTATGATTTTACACATAACACTAATTCAACAGAAAATGGTGGATGGGGTAACTGTTTTTGAGTTAAGTAACGGTGCCGAAAATACAGCTCTCAATGGCAACAGGAAAATTCTCAAGTAACTTCATAGTAGAGACGGGAGCCTTGAATACCGTCAGTGACTTTCTAATGACATTTAGATACTTGCTGAGTTGAAGTCATGAGCTTCAGTTTCTACAGTTTGACTGGCATTTACAGGATCATCACATCTGGTCCCAAGCTAGTGTCGTACGGAAGGTTAATTGTTTTATTTGGTCCGTCTGAGTATATAGAGTGGCTGTCGACAGATACGCGAGAAGGTATAGAAATAGATTTTTCACAGGTGGTAGAATTGAGGGAAAACGTCTGTCTCTGGAGTGTTCAGGTAATCTCTTCCAGCCTATCCGTACGACTGTACTTTTAGTGCAAGACAGCTTTTATATCCCTATCAGGAATAGATACGTTAATCTACACACAGACAGCTATGTGACACAAGACACACAAACGTGAAAAACTAAGGATAAATGGGTATGGGTCTGACCAACACACAAAGGTAAGTTTCTTTGTAGTTTATTATCATTAAAACTCGACAACATCAAAATGTCCAAAGTAAAAGATCAAAGAGTCATTTACATGCATATGAAATAAAGCAGAACCGTGCACCCTCCCCACATGGAGAAAAGAACCCTAAAATTATTAATCCAAAGGTTCAAGGTTACAGAATGAACAGTAGTGGTGCTCTATGAGACCCAGTAAAATAAACACACTTGTAAACAAATCAGATATATGGATAGTTTTCCCACAAAGAAAAAATACTCGCACACTCTTGCAAACAGTGGCCACTCTCATACTCTTACCTAATTGCCTGGTATGGAAGGTTTGTAATATCCCTTTGTAACAGAATTACTCCATGAATATATTATTTAATTCACTTAAAATTCTGTCACCCCAGTTGTCGCAGATCCAAATTTGCCCCAGTCCATCCCCCGAAATTAGTTCATGAAGTGAACACCTAATATGGTTGCGTCTCCTAAAAGTGTTATTACAAATAGTTAAAAAACTGAGAGAGTTCTTGAGGTTCACTCTTTAGCGGGAAAAAATACTTCCAGTATTGGGAAAACATCTGGTTGCTAGAACTTTGTTCATAGGCTGATGATGGTTCTTCTATCGGCCAACTTGTGGCTGGTAAAAAAAATATGTCTCTCTGGGTTTTGTAAGTCCAGTTATTAAAAAAACAAACAAATTTATTGTCCACCAATACTCTCTTACGTGTGCCAGTTCACAAATGAAATTGGTGACGCACAGCCAAGAAAAGGAGAAATAACAAATCCAAAAAAACGGAAAAGAAAAAGACCGCTGGCCGCCCTTGTGATCAGGTCTGCGAAGAATACAAGAAACATTTATGTAAAAAAATATGCTAATCCTATATTTACACACACAGACGGGGACAAGACGATCTCTTCTCAACTCCGTCAGTCCTGATTAAATTTAAAAGGCACACGGTGTTTCCTTACTCCTACCCGTCAACAAATTCCGCTGGCAGCTGAGTTCAGACGGATCTGAGTTATGTTAACTCGCCCTCCCCTGCTCGCCGGCGTCAGCGTACAATGAAAATTATTATTTAATCTGTCCATACGCGCTGCCTAAACAATGATCGCCTGTCATTAAATCGCTATTAATTGTTGGCATCTGTTGGCTTTGCCGTATATGATTAAAATAATAGACACTATAACAAATATGCACAAATGAAATATAACGTTGTATCTATCCTTCACTATCAGTTTACTGTCTTTACGGGTGGCGTGATTTAACGTTTTAATAGAATATCTGGTATGAAATCGCTACGCGTTACTTTATTTCACTCGTTTTACTAGCGAGAAAAATCTATGTGAAGAACAAATGTTAAAAGCTATCAATTCTTAAAACATTAGCACTATTATCCAGAAAATTCAGAAATGAAAATGTCCACGAATACTAGCAAACCATATTCCAACAATAAAGACTGGTTCTAGGACTGCGCTAGACTATTCAAAATTCTGACTGACAACTGATGATGGGGTTAAGAAAACAAAAAGTATATATATCATTAGGATTTTCTAATCTCTGAATGCATTAATTTTTCGTTCCGGTGTTACCCAGAATTCAGAAGCTAAGCGTATCAAGATAAAGGCTTTACGGTCGGTCTTCGTCGAGGTTTTCGACCGTCGTCAAAAGACTTCTTCTTACTTTTTTGATCCATAACCACCAACCGTCAAAGCAGTCAGCGGCCATCACGCCTGGTGGCGTCTTGTAGGGCAGCAACAAATTGATTCCAGTTTGCTCGGTCGGCGGCCATCCTTCGTACAGTGCCCCAACTGTGGCCCATTCTCTGCATCTCAGCTTCCACAGTTCTCCGCCAAGTTGTTTTTGGTCGGCCTCTCTTTCGCTTTCCCTCGGGGGTCCATAGCATAGCTGTTCTTGTGATGGTATAAGGGTCCCTTCTGAGGACGTGGCCAACCCAACTCCAGCGTCTGCCAGCTATGATGGTGTGCATGTCCTCCTGGTTACTCCGAATAAGTAGTTCTTGGTTGCTGATGGTGTTTGGCCAAAAGATTCGGAGAATTTTCCTTAGGCAGATTGTGTGGAAGGAGGACAGTTTCGACATTTCCTTCTCTGTTACTCTCCAACATTCAGCACCATAGAGAAGCACAGAAAGTACACAGCTCTCATACAGTCTTAATTTGGTGTTTGTGCTGTACTGGGACACCCGTGTGTTGCCGGGGCCCGAAAGGGGAGCAAAGAATAGTAACACTGCACCCTACCACGCATGTCGTAAAAGGCGACTAAGGAGGGTTGGGCATGGGGCTGTTTACCCCATCCCGTAAAAACTTTGCACAGTGGGCTGATCACCTGCTTGCCAACCAATCTGATTACGGAAACAACGATAGATTGTTTGGTCTGTTTCTGTTCCACAAAGACGCCACTAGGCGTGGTGGAAACAGCGACAGATTGATCAATTTGTTGTTGCCCTAAGACGCCACTAGGCGTACTGGCCACATACTGCTTTGCCGGTTGGTGGCTAAGGATGGAAGAAGAATAAGAAGCTGTACTGGGAAGACTTCCAAATGTTGTTGAGAACAGCAAAGGCTGTTCTCGCTTTATTCATTCTGTTGTTAATGTCCTTGCTTGTTCCGCCGTCAGGTGTTACTATGCTTCCTAGGTAAGTAAATGTGTCTGTCTGTTCTAACTTCTGGTTCCTTACTATTATTGGCTCAGGATTGCCCACATTTGGTGTCATGACCTCTGTCTTCTTCAAATTGATGTTCAGGCCAACCTGCTGGCCATACTTATTCAGTCTATCGGTTTTGTCTTGAATGTGTTGATGTGAATGCGCGAGTAGTGCAATGTCATCTGCATATTCCAAATCTTCCAGTGTAGAAAACGTTGTCCATCTAATTCCTCTTGGACTGCCCTCTGTTGTCTGGCGCATCACCCAATCTATGACTGTCAAAAATAATGTTGTTGATAAGGGGCATCCCTGTCGTACTCCTGTTTTCACTTCAAAAGTTACATTACTCGATCCAACACTGCACGTAAAGTTAGAATAGAGGCTTTTTATAATGGAAACAATGCGGCTGGGAATTCCATAAGCCCTAAGAATTTTCCATAGGCTGTCCCTGTGTATGCTGTCGAAAGCCTTTTCAAAATCAACAAAGTTTATGTACAGCTGTCTCTGCCATTCTGAGCACTGCTCTATAATGTTCCTGTGGGATCAAAAGACTTACTGTTCCCTAACGGGTTTCTCTGTAAGAATGCCCGCTTCTGAAGATCAAAGAGCCCAGGGGTGTCTAACTCCCCTGAGTACGAAACTTCAAAAGGTTTTTTTTTAAAAGTCTTCCCCACGTGCCAGCCTGTCTGATAACTGTTATGATTGACAGATGCTCGCGTGAGGGGACGAGGTAAACACAGCCTGATTGGCTTTCCTGTTATGACTGACAGGTCACGCAGTTTTAAACATTGCGTTTGGTCGTGTTAAAACAAAGAGGCGGGACAAAATGGTACGTTGCAGAAATAGACAGTGGGTATTGATACATGGTTTAGCTAACAAGTCAGAGGGCAGCTATCAGATTGCAATAGGCTGTCGGATTACTGTAGACTCTTTTTCCATTACATGTCACAGCTAGGAGGAAGAAGCGCGTGGCATACTGTGCATTCCCTGCCATCCAAGAGGGCTTTCCAAATATGCCTTGCTAAAATACTGGGCTCTGGTTCTGGGTTCTCCCAAGGAATGGTCATATTTTACACAGGGCCACTTCTCAGCTTCCCCTGCCCATCATGGACCAATATTGAGATTCTCCTGCATGCATCCAACCAAGTAAAAAGCCAGCATTAGGTCTGGGGCTCAAGTGACTCCTCAAAGTTTAGTTTGCAATAATGGGTTCTCAACAAGTTTCACCACAGGGGGAATCCCTGGAAGTGTGTGAAGGATTTCAAAAGTTAATGAGATTGCAATTAACCGCACAGACAGGTTCACTTCCACATTTGAATATTGTAGCATTGTGCTTAGCTGCTGCCATCAATGGTACCTATACCTTGTAGCGGTATGGCACCTTGTGTACCCTGAAAATCCCCAGAGCTATGCCAGTGGGAGATTTACTCCTGGTAGGTTCAACCAAGCTGGACTGGTCTGCGTGGGTAGGGGTCAGACAAAAGCTGGTACTCTGGTCCTCCAGGTTGGGGGTTTTAGCACAGGGCCGACCCCCCTGTCTATGTAAAAAATCGCACGTTACGGAAACAACAATAAATGGAAAAACGTTGCTGCGGGACGGACATCCGGAGTCTCAGGCTTGTATGACTGACAGTGGTGAAAGCCGAAAGGAAGCCACTGGCATGAAAACGGATGCCCCGACCGCAAAACATGAAACCAGAATTGGTTTTTGGAACGTCAGAACTATGAATGAGGCAGGAAAGCTGAGACAAGTCACAGCAGAGATGAGGAACTACAAGATACATATCCTGGGAATGAGGGAGAGCAGATGGACAGGTAGGGGGAGAATAAAAACAGCTACAGGGGAACAGTACTTTATTCTGGCAGAGAGGATGGTCAGCACAACGAAGGTGTAGCCATTATCCTGAAGAAAGGAATGGAAAGGTCTTTACTGGAATGGAAACCCTCAACAACAGACTGATAAGAGCAAGACTAAGAGGGAGGTTCACCAACACCACAATTATACAATGCTATGCACCAACAAACGACAGCGATGAAGAGATCAAGGACGAGTTCTATCAACAGGTACAAAAAGAAATGGAAACTACACCCAGGTACGATCTCATTATAGTAATGGGAGACCTAAATGCGAAAGTGGGAGCACACAATAATTATAACGAAAGAGTAATGGGGAAATGCGGCAGTGGAACAGCAAATGAGAATGGGGACAAATTAATAAGCTTCTGCAGTATTAACAACCTGGTCATTGGAGGAACACTTGTTCCACACAAGGAAGTGCACAAGTTAACATGGGAATCACCAAACGGACGAGACAGAAACCGGATAGATCACATAATGATCAATGGCAGATGGAGACATGCACTACAAGACGTGAAAGTAAGAAGAGGCGCAGATGTGGGAAGTGATCATCACCTAGTAGTAGCAAGACTGAAAGTGAAACTCAGAGCTTCTGGACCAGTTGCAGTCAAACAGAAAAGATACAACATCACAAAACTGAAGGATCCCCTCACCAGAAAAGCTTTCGTGGTCGACGTAAAGAGAAGATATGAGATTATTAAAAGCCAGGAAAGAACAGAGACCGATGATGTTGACCAGAGATTCAACACCATCTCAACAATATACAAGGAAAGCAGCAAGTCATGCTTGGGATTCCAGGAAAGAAAGAGCCAAGACTGGATAACACCAGATACGCTAAACACCATAGCGAAGAGAAAGGAAATGAAAAGAAAGAAAACAGAAGCTAAGTCTCCCAGATTAAAGGCAATATATAGTGAACAATACAGTCAGCTGGACAAGGAAGTTAAACGTCAAACCCGTGCTAACAAAAGGACATTTCTGGATGACCTTGCAAGACAGGCAGAAGAGGCAGCACTGAGAAATGAACAAAGCACAGTATACAAAATAACTGAAATCATCAGTGGAAAACGAGGTGCAAACAATATTACATTAGTAAGAGATAAGCAAAGGAAATCTCATCACAACAGTAGAGAGACAGGAAACAAGATGGGCAGAGCATTTCAGAGAAACTCTGAATAAGGAACCACCAGAGACACAATTGAATGTTCCTGAGGCTGAAAATGATCTAGATGTTAATACAGACATCCAACGAAAAGAAGAAATCATCACAGCAATCAAAGGGTTAAAGAATGGAAAAGCTCCTGGTCATGATAACTTAAATGCAGAGCTATTTAAGACAGATCCAGAGCTAAAAGCAGAACTATTAGAACCACTATTTGCACAAGTCTGGAAAACAGGGACAACACCAACAGAGTGGAGAAAAAGAATAATTGTCAAATTGCCCAAGAAGGGAGATCTTGAAGACTGCTGGAACCCGTCTCTCAATTCCCAGCAAAATACTAGGCAGGATAATTATACAGAGAATCTCAAAAGCAGTAGACCACAAACTGAGGAAAGAACAAGCAGGATTTAGACAGAACAGAAGATGTGTAGATCATATATTTACCCTCAGGAACATTATAGAGCAGTGCTCAGAATGGCAAAGACAGTTGTACATTAATTTCGTTGATTTTGAAAAGGCTTTTGACAGTATACATAGGGACAGTTTATGGAAAATACTGAGGGCTTATGGAATTCCAAACTGCATAGTGTCAATCATAAAAAGCGTTTATGCCAACTTTACGTGCAGCATTGGGCAGAGCAACCTAACCTTTGAAGTGAAGACAGGAGTACGACAGGGATGTCCCTTATCAACCACTCTATTTTTAATAGCACATTCACATCAACACATCCAGGAAAAAACGGATAGACTTAATAAGTATAGCCAGCAGGTAGGCTTGAACATCAACCTAAAGAAGACATAGGTCATAACGCTCAATGTGAGCAACCCTGAGCCCATATCAGTAAGGAATCAGCAACTGGAACAGACAGATGCCTTCACATACCTAGGATGCATAGTAACACCAGACGGCGGAGCAAGCAAAGACATCAACAACAGAATGAACAAAGCAAGAACAGTCTAAACAACATCTGGAAGTCCTCTCATTGCTTCTCTATGGCTGGAGAGTTACAGAGAAGGAAATGTCGAAATTGTCCTCTTTTCATCACCAACCAAGATCTGCACACCATCATAGCTGGCAGACGCTGGAGCTGGGTTGGCCATGTCCTCAGAAGAGACCCCGATGCCATCACAAGGACTGTGGAGGCTGAGATGCAAAGAATGAACCAGAGTTGGGGCACTGTACGAAGGATGGCCGCCAACCGAGGGGAATCAATTTGTTGTTGCCCTACAAGACGCCACCAGGCGTAATGGCCACTGACTGCTTTGACGGCTAAGGATCAAAGAAGAAGAAGAAGTGCTTAGCTGGTGGTCATATAAGGATGACTCCAGATATGCCTCAATGCATCGATAGATAGATAGATAGATAGATAGTTAAATAGATAGTTATATATATATATATATATATATATATATATATATATATATATATATATATATATATATATATATATATATATATATCTATATATATATATATATATATATTGCCTACTTTCCTTCAGGGTTATTGGCCTGTCGGGCTTACTGTCTGTGGCCGACGTATCTTTGGATAATAAGTTTTGCGAATCATTAGTGGGCCGGTATTGTATTGGCATTTATTACTATAATGGGTCCAGACTGTGTGACCAAACCGAAGAGAAAGTAGACGCTGAACTCGTAGGGTACAGTTTGCGACGAGACATCATTTAATGAGAACAGACGTAAATACGTTGCCGAAGCGATACAGGCAATCATCATTTGTTATAAATGTTCAGAGTCAAATTATAATTCATGGCAGGAAACATACATGGGTGTCAGAACAAACTGTATAGACAATGTCCTCAGTTGTTAGAACCAATTCACCATGGTTGCACCACTGTAGAAAACGTAGTTTTCTTTCATCGGAGGAAGCTTTTCCCGACGCCCGTAGGAGTTTGGACGACCATATCCCATCACAGCATCTCCTCATCTGACTAGAGAATGCCACCACCCCTATTTATACTCCTAAAATCCACCAATCTTGACGATCTCTATTCCCTCCTGACGACACACACAGTCAGTCACTCGGGCAAAATATTACCAACCAATATTGACGAACTCTTCCCTCCTGACGACACACACAGTCAGTCACTCGGACCAAACTATTACCAACCAATATTGATGAACTATTCCCTCCTGACGACACACACAGTCAGTCACTCGGGCCAAACTATTACCAACCAATATTGATGAACTATTCCCCTCTTCATCTTTCATGAACCACCTACCGACACCTGTCACACTAACCTCCGCTGCTCCGACTGGATCACCCCCTTCCTAGCACTTAGCTACAAAGTGCACCTTGTAATATCTCAAACTGTAATGCCAGACGCCAGATGCAACTTTATTCTACCCCTTTTTACTCTCTTCTATCACTACTTGCCACCCTAGCACAAAATTAACTTGCAAAAACAGTGTCGAACCCAGTAAATGACAAATATTCTCTGAACTGACAACACCAACCTTTCACTGTGATCTATTTCCAATCTAGGTCAACTACCGCTAGCGGGTCACATCAGAACGTAAACAGTTCACTGCCTACTGCCTAACCAAAATAACACACTGCCGTGAACGCTGTGAAACCTGAAGGCGTGAACAAAATGCTACTATCACCATCTATCAACCTGTGTGCATAACTTCTAGCCTTTATAATGAAAACATGGGCCCTACAGCCTTTAAAAAATGGGACGAGCTCCCCAGCTGTCAGAACACTCTGTAAAGACAATGTCCTCAGTTGTTAGAACCAACTCAAATCGTTGTCAACTTATAAATTAACGGCCTGACAGTTGTACAATCTAGACTCTACACTGTACTAGACTAATCACATAACAATCCACCTAGACCGAATATGACAAGCTCTCAAAACCCATAGCCCATAACATGAACTTCACAGCTACTTGCTGGCAAAGGGAAAATAAATCCGTCCTACTCGAACACTGGCTAGAATCTCCCTGACTACCTTCGCGCCTGATTCCCGGCTTCCGGTAGTCACCCGACTCGCGGGTTTAGCTATCCCCGGTGTTGCCAGGCTAACGTTTCGTACAAAAGATGCACTGCAAAATAGCGCCGTGAAAATGGTTAATAATCATCAACATGGACGTTGATTGACTTCAATCAGCTCCTAGCGTTAGAGGGGACGCACTAGCGACTTGACATATCTGGTCAAGTCGAAGCTCTACCATAACGTTTATAGGAGAACTAAGTATCGGAGGCGAGATACTTAAAATGTGCCGTTTATGGCTAAAATACTTGAAATTAAACGATTCTTGGTATTACTCCTCAAGAACATCATCTTCATCTTCCAGATGATTATAATTTCTTTATGACCGTGGCTTGCCTAGTCTCAGGACAAGCACGCGAAAAATTCACGTCTATATAGGACGGAGGATATCTCAATCTGCCTCAAGTATGTTTGCTGGATAGCAACAAATCACCGCGACAAATCGCGTCATAACCGTTTAATAATGGTGCACGGTCGTACGCAAATACTTAAACATACAATTAACTTAGATGCGCTCAAATGTGCGTCTATAAAATACTAGACTCGCATGTGAGGATCTCAAACATTTAACTCCACTTCTATAAAATAACTTAACTATATATAGTTAGTTAGATAGATAGATAGATAGATAGATAGATAGATAGATAGATAGATAGATAGATAGATAGATAGATAGATAGATAGATAGATAGATAGATAGATAGATAGATAGATAGATAGATAGACATAGTGTTATTGTTGATTAGATACTCAAATACAAGGATGATTAGACAGTCAGATAGACAGATGACAGGCAGATAACCAATCAGACAGACATATAGACAGATGACAGACAGACAACCAATCAGACAGACATACAGACAGATGACAGACAGACAACCAATCAGACAGACATACAGACAGATGACAGACAGACATAGTGTTATTGTTGATAACATACTCAAATCCAAGGATGATTAGACAGATAGACAGATGCCAGACAGACAGACAACCAATCAGACAGATACACAGACAGACGTAGTTACATACTCAAATACTTGTACAAGGATGATTAGACGGTCAGACAGAACATTACCTGGAACATTCACGTTTTCCAAAGCTTGAATTCTGTTATTCATTGTTCCGCTCACTGTTAGCTCAAGCACAGTGATCCTGTCTTGTGTATCTCTCAGATGATTCGTTAGATCCTGCACATGTTTTACTAGCCCCAGAACTTGAATATTTACCACTTGGTCAAGTTTACTGTTAAGTTTGAATAATTCGTCGCTCCTACGCTCGCTTTCCAACTGCGTCTTCAAATAGACATGTAGATGGATAAATACATAAGTTGAGGTAAAGGCTCGACAAGACCCGACACTACTTTTATGTAATGGTAAAAGCAACACAAGGCCCTACACGATTTTTACACAGGCCTAGTCTGAGGATGTCACTATATCAGAAACTTGACATACTTTTCCTGTTACGGAAATACGTGTTAAATTGCTGACATAATGACGTCATTATTATCATCTTCATCATTACATTTCAGTTCCCTAAGGAGCAAAGGCCTTCCACAAACTTATACTGAGGGAGACTGAGCACCTATGGGTGGTTTGCCCGGAGTGCAATGATATCGATTTTGTTCAACAATGAGGATGTCAAATCTTCCCGTCCTGTGCCATCAATAGAAGGACTATGTTCCCGTCCTGTGCCTTCAATAGAAGGACTATGTTCCCGTCCTGTGCCTTCAATAGAAGGACTATGTTCCCGTCCTGTGCCTTCAATAGAAGGACTATGTTCCCGTCCTGTGCCATCAATAGCAGGACTATGTTCCCGTCCTGTGCCTTCAATAGAAGGACTATGTTCCCGTCCTGTGCCTTCAATAGAAGGACTATGTTCCCGTCCTGTGCCTTCAATAGAAGGACTATGTTCCCGTCCTGTGCCATCAAGAGCAGGACTATGTTCCTGTCCTGTGCCTTCAATAGAAGGACTATGTTAATGTTTTCTTAATCTTCCTCAAGTCTGCCTCCAGTTCTCTTCTCCATGTGTTCCTTGACCTCCCTCTACCTCTCTTACAAAGGGGATTCCAGAAGAAGGACTACCTTGTAATGCTATCATTGTTATAGGCCTGTATAAAAGTATTGTCGGGCCTGTAGGAGAAATAGCGCATAGATACATGGGTAGATTGAAATGTGTGTAAATATATAACCAGGCATATAATTTGATTTCAAACAGATTCACAATAATAAATTAGCTTAATCTTATGTCCACAACATAAGTCATCCAATATTTTTACAACGGTATATTTTTACAGACTGATAGCCATGTGGACGAAAATGGTCGCTTGGACAACAAATAGCCTGTGTCCACTTACTGCCCATTCCATACGGATTGCTAATTGTTATTATAGTTGTTAATTGGAATCGACATCACTCCAATCCAGGCAAATCCTTAATTGATCAGCCTCCATCAGGAAATACCGAAGTGTATAAATGCTAATTGTTCTTATTGCGCGCTGGTAACTACAAGGCGGGTGCATCCTCTCATACGTCCATCCCTGTTGGTCTTACGTTTAATGCTAAATTCCAGCAATCTTAGCATTGTTGATTCATCGATTGCAGTATCGTTCTCTAGTAGGCGATATTTAATTGTCCTTACAATCTCTCCCTTATCCATATCCAGTGTCCGCACTATGGTGCTCTTTCATTGCCACGTACCCCCGCATAACCAGGACCGTAGATCCACACCAGTTCCGGAAGAATTAAGGTTTCTGTTGGTGTTTTCCATTCGTGCTGTATTCATTCATTTTGGACTTTCCGAAGAATGGATTGAGAGTCTGACGCAATAACTGCCTTTGTTAAGGAAGTTTCAGACAGCCACTTCAGGGCTGCAACAGCTGTCCCTATCTCCATTCTCATGCTGGATGTTGTTGTCATGTAAGATGATTGATAAGTATAAATGTGTACACTTTTGTTTTAATAATACTTCTAAAGCTTACTATTGCTTTGTTTGGTTTAGTTTGTTAAGGACCTCGTCACTGCATACGGAAAACTCCATCAATGCCTCCCTTAGATCGCACAAGGAGAACCTCAGCACGGTGCACGAACTCCATAGCACCGGTTAGGATACCAGTGTGTGTATACAGGAATCACACATTCTATAAATATTTTTGTGGTGGGTAGTTTTTCCTAATTTTGTAAATTTTTGCCATGGCAACGGTCGTATGACCTACTCTTGCCGATTTCCAACTGCTGAGAGATTTTTAAAGTGTGCAACTTGCACACGGGACCTCCTATTATTCTCGCCCTTATCCGAGAAGGCTAAGCATCCGATCTCACTACCCATGAGATCACGGGGGCGTATGACATCATTAGGACTCACTGGTACTGAAAAAATGTCCATCAAATATATTCCCTGTACTGGGAACCGAACCCGCTACTTTTAGAATCAGAGGCGGTCTCCATATCTATTAGGCCCCCCCCCCCCCCCCCCCCACCACCCCCCCCCCTTTAAATGAATACCCAAAAAAAAAAGACAGAAAAAAGCTTACTTTAAATGAATACCTGTGTAGGAAAAATGAAGTCAAAATAAATGAGGGGTCTTCGATTTCATTTATTTGGGGATGGTTTGAATTATTATTAAACAATAAGGTAGATAGAACCTCGTGTGTTTCCGGGGGTCTTCGATAAGTTCATGTAGTTGGAGATGGTTTGAATTATTATTAAACAATAAGGTAGATAGAACCTCGTGTGTTTCCCGGGGTCTTCGATAAGTTCATGTAGTTGGAGATGGTTTGAATTATTATTAAACAATAAGATAGATAGAACCTCGTGTGTTTCCCGGGGTCTTCGATAAGTTCATGCAGTTGGAGATGCTTTGAATTATTATTAAACAATAAGGTAGATAGAACCTCGTGTGTTTCCCGGGGTTTTCGATAAGTTCATGCAGTTGGAGATGGTTTGAATTATTATTAAACAATAAGGTAGATAGAACGTCGTGTGTTTCCCGGGGTCTTCGATAAGTTCATGTAGTTGGAGATGGTTTGAATTATTATTAAACAATAAGGTAGATAGAACCTCGTGTGTTTCCCGGGTCTTCGATAAGTTCATGTAGTTGGAGATGGTTTGAATTATTATTAAACAATAAGGTAGATAGAACCTCGTGTGTTTCCCGGGGTTTTCGATAAGTTCATGTAGTTGGAGATGGTTTGAATTATTATTAAACAATAAGGTAGATAGAACCTCGTGTGTTTCCCGGGGTCTTCGATAAGTTCATGTAGTTGGAGATGGTTTGAATTATTATTAAACAATAAGGTAGATAGAACCTCGTGTGTTTCCCGGGGTCTTCGATAAGTTCATGTAGTTGGAGATGGTTTGAATTATTATTAAACAATAAGGTAGATAGAACCTCGTGTGTTTCCCGGGTCTTCGATAAGTTCATGTAGTTGGAGATGGTTTGAATTATTATTAAACAATAAGGTAGATAGAACCTCGTGTGTTTCCGGGGGTCTTCGATAAGTTCATGTAGTTGGAGATGGTTTGAATTATTATTAAACAATAAGGTAGATAGAACCTCGTGTGTTTCCGGGGGTCTTCGATAAGTTCATGTAGTTGGAGATGGTTTGAATTATTATTAAACAATAAGGTAGATAGAACCTCGTGTGTTTCCGGGGGTCTTCGATAAGTTCATGTAGTTAGAGATGGTTTGAATTATTATTAAACAATAAGGTAGATAGAACCTCGTGTGTTTCCCGGGGTCTTCGACACGTTCATGTAGTTGGAGATGGTTTGAATTATTATTAAACAATAAGGTAGATAGAACGATGTGTGTTTCCGGGTGTCTTCGATAAGTTCATGTAGTTGGAGATGGTTTGAATTATTATTAAACAATAAGGTAGATAGAACCTCGTGTGTTTCCCGGGGTCTTCGATAAGTTCATGTAGTTGGAGATGGTTTGAATTATTATTAAACAATAAGGTAGATAGAACCTCGTGTGTTTCCGGGGGTCTTCGATAAGTTCATGTAGTTGGAGATGGTTCGAATTATTATTAAACAATAAGGTAGATAGAACCTCGTGTGTTTCCGGGGGTCTTCGATAAGTTCATGTAGTTGGAGATGGTTTGATATATTATTAAACAATAAGGTAGATAGAACCTCGTGTGTTTCCGGGGGTCTTCGATAAGTTCATGTAGTTGGAGATGGTTTGAATTATTATTAAACAATAAGGTAGATAGAACCTCGTGTGTTTCCCGGGGTCTTCGATAAGTTCATGTGGTTGGAGATGGTTTGAATTATTATTAAACAATAAGGTAGATAGAACCTCGTGTATTTCCGGGGGTCTTCGATAAGTTCATGTAGTTGGAGATGGTTTGAATTATTATTAAACAATAAGGTAGATAGAACGACGTGTGTTTCCGGGGGTCTTCGATAAGTTCATGTAGTTGGAGATGGTTTGAATTATTATTAAACAATAAGGTAGATAGAACCTCGTGTGTTTCCCGGGGTCTTCGATAAGTTCATGTAGTTGGAGATGGTGTGAATTATTATTAAACAATAAGGTAGATAGAACCTCGTGTGTTTCCGGGGGTCTTCGATAAGTTCATGTAGTTGGAGATGGTTCGAATTATTATTAAACAATAAGGTAGATAGAACCTCGTGTGTTTCCCGGGGTCTTCGATAAGTCAAAGAAGGAATAGAACTACTGCATCTGTCGTCAGGTCGTACAGGGCGACTAATGTGAGGATATGTACATCACTGTTGCAAAAATATGTGAATGCTTTTTGCTTGCTTTGCTTTGCTTTATTATCCCCATAGGGTGCGAGTAACTAAACTCTTTTACCCTTTGTGTAGACAGCCCGGTGTGGCGGTGGCGCAGCCACCGCCGCCCTTCTACACATGGTCCGTGTTGCCACACGTCCAGGAAGCCACCCATCGTGACACCAGGCGATGGGGCCGCAACCCGCCGTGTATCCCACACGGTATCAGACGATTTGGGGTGTGTTTTGGGCTTTCTTTCAACCCCAGGGAGCATCCTAGACTCGAGACAGGGTACACCAGGCCCACTTTGGCGTGTGTGTAATGTACTGCCTCAAGGTTTGATAACTCTCTACCCTGCAAAGGTGGTTATACCTCCGAGGACAGTGATGACTGGCAGAGAGGCCAGTCACCAGTGGGCTTTGTTGCAACCCCAGGGAACCTCTTGTCGGGTGGCGAGAGTGCAATGCCACGAGAAAAGTGGTTCTCTACCCTGCAAAGGGGGTTATATCTCCGAGACAAGACGTATCGAGGGATCGGCACAGCCAGCGCCGAGCCTCTACCACTGCCGAGCTGCATTACCAAGAAGAAACAAGCTTTTGCCCACCTTACCTAGGAGGACCCGGACCCGGGACCCCACAGTCTCGATAGGACACGGCTTTGTTCATTAATGGCGTAGCAGCGACCGAGCCTCTACCACTGTCACATGACGTAATCGGACACAGACACATATCACTGCCTCTACTTTACTGGGAAGACCCGGAAGCCGGGACCACACACAGTCTTGAGAGGACAAAGATCGCTTGCAACCCATGTGAATGCGTGGTGAGGCTTCTTGCAAGGGGACGAACTGCAATGGTAGTTCCGAGCTACATAAAGAGTGCAAAGGCAAATGATGATGATAAATGTAGATGTAGAATATATTACAGTTAGAGTCAGTATACGAATTAATCTCTCATGTTATACAATAAATTGAATTTTATTTTAGTCCTTCACGACTTGCTTGAGGGATTGAAAGGCATTTTCTTTCTTTCTTTCTTTCTTATTTTCCCTTTAGAGACCTTCGGTAACTGCACTGGGCAATAACATTTATGCATACCTGAGAACCGTTATCTCCGGACTTGTCTGAAGACCCTTGTTTACCTGAGTGCTTACTGACAGCGGTAACTCTGTCATCCAGATTATTCAGCTTTGAAAATATAGATTACAAATGTCTCATTAGGAAAGGTGAAAGTTGAACTCGCCAAACAGAACAGAATCATGACACTATTTACAAATGGCACACACTTTTGAAAACACTTGATTTATTTCATTCATTCATTGTCCTTCATCTCTCTCAGAAGCATAATATTTCAACAATTTCACACTACGCCTTCCTGCCCTGTACCATCCGGTCAAGATTTTTCCATGGGATTTTGTTTTCTCCCTCTTACTTATTTATTACTTACTTAGTCGTTTCTCTTCTACCATGGGGTCTAGAGATTTGCCAGAGAGAACGTCGTAATACTCTAAGTACTACTCAGACAGAATGCACTACCCAGAACTACAGAATATCACACTGTGTTACACCACTGGTGGTCCTGAACTCTTCTGGCCTGTGGTTTCACATAATTTCTGCAAGACTTGTACAGCTCTGCATAGCATGGATCAGAGGCACCGAAATGTTCTTCCTTGCCAAGCAGTTCCAAAGTTTGCTCCATTGGACCTTGTCAAACACCTTCTTCAGATTCAAGA
Organism: Oreohelix idahoensis; assembly: GCA_024509875.1. Lineage (NCBI taxonomy): Eukaryota > Metazoa > Mollusca > Gastropoda > Stylommatophora > Oreohelicidae > Oreohelix > Oreohelix idahoensis. The sequence continues at coordinate 356,162 of JAMPIV010018053.1, read as the reverse complement.
AACACAGACGCATCTCACCTTTATACTCAAGGGCTTTTTCACTCAGCTGTGTGAGTGTGAAAATAAGGTCCTGAGCACTTCAGTTTGCTCGGAAGCCACAATGGACCTCATCCATTTGTGGCTCAGCTAGACATTTGAGTCTCTGCTCCAAGATTCTAGATTAAATTTTACCAGGGACACTAAGAAGGTATATGTCTCAATGATGTCCAAATTGTTGGTTGTCACCCTTTTAAAAAAATTGTGTTGTGATGGCAATCTCCCAATAATTTGGTATGGTCTTGTAAGGCCTTCAAGAATAATAGGTCACCTGCTGCTACCACGTACTTAACAATTTCTGGTGTTACACCATGTTCTGTTGCTTTGCCCACTTCGATTTTCTCCAGCGCTGCCTTCAGTTCTTCAGTGTTGATGCCATCTTCATCACCATTGGTTTCCTCTTCTGTGCTAGTGTTTATCATTTCTGAGGCTTGGCTTTGCTCACTGCCAAGGAGCACTGAGAAATATTCTTTCCATCTTTTCATCACTTCCTTTAGAGCAGTAAGCAATTTATTTTGTATGCCTTTTATAAATTTAAGACGGCACTGTATGTCCTTCCTCTTGTTCTTTAGGGTCTTGTAGAACAATTTCTGGTTTTCTTGAGCATTATTTTCTAGCTTATCTTCAAATTCTTCACAATATTTCTGTTTTGCTGCTAGCACCTTGTTCTTTGCGTCTGTTCGGAGTATCACTTAGTCTACATATTTCTCTGTTTTTCCTGCTGTGATTGTAGCTTGTTCTCTAAATCTATCTTTTGTAATCCTGGGATTCCAGAACAAGGATTGCTTTAAAATTGTTTCAAGTTTTGTCATCAGTGTGTGTCCTACTCAACGCTGTCATCTGTCTCTGATGTCCTGCTTCACTGTTGTCTAGCTCTCGTCATCGGTTCCACATTGGTAATCCGGTCGTATCTTTTTAATCACTCTATGCTATGGACGTACGTTCGATTAGCAGGGTGGTTAGAGTGTACATTCGATTAGCAGGGTGGTTAGAGTGTACATTCGATTAGCAGGGTGGTTAGAGTGTACATTCGATTAGCAGGGTGGTTAGAGTTTACATTCGATTAGCAGGGTAGTTAGAGTGCTGGCCTTTCGCGGCAAAGCTGCCGGGCTCGAAACAGAGTATCGTCACGCTCAGGTCTACCCAGATGTAAATTGGCAACTGATTCTGCTCTTGAATTAGGGAATGCAAAGGCAGCGAGGAAGGAAACTGGTTACCCTATATCTCGAAGCTGGGCCTAGTATGGTGAAGTCTCTAACACTTCACTCCCCTACTGTCTCTAACACTTCACTCCCCTACTGTCTCTAACACTTCACTCCCCTACTGTCTCTAACACTTCACTCCCCTACTGTCTCTAACACTTCACTCCCCTACGGCTATGGGACTACCGGTAACTTACCTGTATACTATGCAAATATCCTTTTTTTAAAGTCTGTAACTTTTTGGTGGTCGTGTTTTGTTGTTCTCCAACAGCACTTGACATACGTTTGTTGAAGGCGTATGCTCCTTTGGGGGTTGAAGGGTTTGATGATGATTGTCAAATATGACTTATCTCAACTGTCAAATCCCGTGTCATCTCACCAGTGAAATCTGCCTTATCCCTACTGTCAAATATGTCATACCCCTGTTTTTAAGTCTGTCTTACTCCAATAGTCAAATTTTTCTTGGTTGGTCTGCACGTTTCTTGGAATGTCTTTTGACAGACGGGAGAAGTCGAGCAGCCAAATCATGTTCCCTGGGCGGTAAGGTTTTAGGATCAGTTCTCAAAACTCCCCGTTTTAATTCTTTTATCCTGTAGATCGGGCAAACTCTTCGTTTTTCCAGAGTCTTTGTCACGTGCAGTCCCGCTGACTCTTCATAGCCCTTTGCACGCAAGATGACTGAGATTAGTGCCCCTTTATCATATAAGAGTTACGCCAACTAAAATTTGGCCGCCATTTTCGGCTGTACCCGAATAGCAGGAAAATGGACCCAATCGCGAGTTTCAGACCCAATATGCATTTTCGTTTAGGTTAACTAATAATTTGAAATAAAATTAGATGCAAATACAGTAGCACATATTTGTACTATTCTTTGTATTTCAACTAACAAAACAAAAAGAAGAAAACTAGTTTACTTACCGTTTTATTGAATAGAATCAGTAGTGTGAATTTTTAACACATACTCCGTTGAATTTTAAATTCCGTTAGAATTTCACTATTTAGCAACAAATATTCCGTACGAATTGCAACACTTAGCAAAACATACTACCTTATAAAATAATATAATAAAAATAATAAATCTAAATATATATAAATATAACCTTATAAATATAGAAGAGGTGTTAAGAATAGACAGTTGTAGGGAACTGCATCATATAGTCAAACAATATTTATCACGAACAAATGTTAATATATAGTGGCTGGGAATGTGAAGGTCTGATGCTGTTCTTACAATTCATTTGACTTTTAATAGGCGAAAGTCAATTAAATATCTGTTAAAGTCAGTTATATAACTGTAACCACCAGGTCTTTACACCCCTCCATTTTAATATTATTCTTGTTCAGAGTTTCTTCTTTATTTTTTGTTGTTGTTTGATTGTTTATTTATTTAACATAAATTAATTGTGATTGTCCATATTTACAATGATTTGACAAATGTGATGCCACTTTCTCTTATCGGCAGTTGTTCATATTATTTTGAATTGAAAACAAAATATATCCTAATTATTACCCATCAGAGGTTGAACGGGATATTTATTTTCATTAATTAAAAAAAAAATCTTACTCGATACTTATTCTCGTTACTAGCCTTGGTATTGTCCAGCCGAAAATGGCGTCTACGTCGTTCATCCTCGTTTTCGATTCTGACAAAGCTGGGTCTCTCTCTATAGATCTAGGGGCATTAACTGAGATCAGAGACTTTTAGTGAACAATTTTTCCTATATAAGAGAGTTCTAGAAACCTTCCTATTTACTAGCTGCAACTAACACGGACTTGTTATGTGAGTGAATACTCGAAGTCATAGTAATTCAGTCACGAAAAACCAATAGATGCTTTTTTCTGTTTTGGGCACAACAATCACTTCAATTGCTCACAATTATATATATATATATATATATATATATATATATATATATATATATATATATATATATATATATATATATATATATATATATATATATATATATATATATATATATATATATATATATATATAATAATAATAATAATAATAATAATAGCCCCTTCAGTCATAACTGACTATGGGAATGCGCCCCTGAGGTTGCAGCCCTCAGCTGCTTATTTTCCTGGTGCTCCTTTTGACGTTTTCTCCTCACCTCTGCTTCTTGTGTGAGCCTCTCTTCGCCCAATCTGAGGTGGCGCCGTAAATAGCATCCCCACTTATTGCGATCGGCAGCTTCATCCTCCCATGTTGCTGGATCCATGTCCAGTGCCCTCATATCTCTCTTGCACACATCTTTGAACCTCAGCTGTGGTCGCCCAACTGTTCTCTTGCCATCTGCTAATTGTCCGTAAAAGATATATTTTGGGATGCGACCATCTTCCATGCGGCGAACATGGCCAAGCCAGCGAAGTCTGCGCTGTCTAAGCAGCGTATACATACTTTGAAGGCCAGCACGTGACAACACCTCGACATTTGTCATTTTATCTTTCCACGAGATGCCGAGGATGCGGCGTAGTGCCCCTTTATCATATAGAGTTATGACAACTATGTCAGAATCGAAAACGAGGCTGAACGACGTGGACGCCATTTTTTGTCGACAATACTAGGGTTAGTAGCTGGAATAAGCGACGAGTAAGATTTTTTTTTTTTTAAATTAATGAAGAAAAATATCCCGTTCAACCTCTGATGGGTTATAATTAGGATATATATTGTTTTCAATTCCAAATAATATGAACAACTGCCGATGAGAAAGTGGCATCACATTTGTCAAATCATTGTAAATAGGGACAATCAAAATTATGCTAATACGTTAAATAAATAAACAAAAAACAAACAAAATCAAGAAGAAACGCTGAACAAGAATTATACTAAAATGGAGGGGTGTAAAGGCCTGGTGGTTCCAGTTATATAACTGACTTTAACAGATATTTAATTGACTTTCATCTGTTAAAAGTCATATGCATTGTAAGAACAGCATCAGACCTTCACATTCCCAGACACTAATATTAACATTTGTTCGTGATAAATATTGTTTGACTATATTATGCAGTTCCCTAGGTCTGTCTATTCTTAACACCTCTTCTATATTTATAAGATAAGAATATATAGATATATATATTTATAATATATAAAATATATATATATATAATATATATAAATATATATATATACATTACATATATTATTTAAATATAAAAATATATTGATATATATAAAAAATAACTATATATATATAAATAACATATTAAATAAATATATACAATAAATATTCCATATATACACAACAAAAACACAAATACAAAAACCAAAAAAAAACCCAAAACCAACCCAAAAAAAAAAAACCCAAAAAAACCCCAAAAAAAAACCAAACCAACAAATAAAAAAAAAAAAAACCCTATAACCACAATAAAACCCCCCCAAAAAAAAAAAAAAAATAACATTTCCATTACCACCCCCCAACAACCCTATACCACCAAAAAAAATATAATAAAAAATAAAAAAACCCCACAAATAAATAAAAAAAAATAAAAATCAAATAAATAACCCCCCCCCCAATATAACCAAAAAAAAAACCCCAAACTCCCCACCAAAAAAAACAAATAAAAAATAAAAAAAAAAAAACCCCCCCAACCCCCCAAAACCCAATAATACCCCCCCCCCACCCCCAAAACACAAAAAAAAAACATTATTTAACAAACAAATGTACCCAAATAAATCATAAACCCCCCCCCCCACCAAAACCAAAACCCCAAACCCCAAATGAAAAAAAAAAAACCCCCACAAAAAAAAAAAAAAAAAAAAAAAAAAAAAAACCCCCCCCCCCCCCCCCCAATTACCCCACAAAAAAACAAAACCCCAAAAAACCCCCCCAAAACCCCAAAAACAAAAAAAAAAAAAAAAAAAAACAACCAAAAAAAAAAAAAAAAAAAAAAAAAAAAAAAATTATTAAAAAAAAAAAAAAAAAAAAAAAAAAAAACCCCCCCCAAGGTTAAAAAAAAAAAAAAACAAAAACAAAAAAACCAAAACAAAAAACCCCCCCCCAAAAAAAAAAAAAAAAAAAAAAAAAAACCCCCCCCCCCAAAAAAACCCCCCCCCCCCAACAAAACCCCCCCCCCCCCCCAAAACCCAAACCCAAAAAACCCAAAAAAACCCCCCAACAACCCCCCCAAAAACAAAACCCAAAACCCCCCCATCCCAATATACCCCCCCAATAAAATAAAATACAAATAATATGTACAACAAAAATAATAGATACAACATGGCAAATAGGAGAATCATTAGAATTTACATAAAGTGTTGACGACGTCTCAATTAGTTATATGTGGGCGTTTTTACATCGAACCTTTGTGTTACACATACATAAAAAATTTTTAAGCTTTCTAAAAGACATTGGCATATAATGATATGGTATACCCTGCCAAAAATGAGAATTAATGAAATTTACAAAATGTGTGAGGAAACACCCATTCAAGTAGAGCAATATGGTTGTTTTTTATGGAGGTTTTATCAGAATTTTGTTTGCCATATAAAAAAAACTTTTACCGCTAGGGGAGTGAGATATTAAATATAGCAGCAAATACAAGAGGCGTATGGTATAGTATACAGAGGAGCACAATTGAGTTTAGACTGTGTGGAAAACATCCCAGCAATTCAAAATGGGTGTTTTTTACATCGAAGTTTCCATATTCTGTAAGAACCTATAATTGCACTAATACTGACATATTTACATAAAACCTTTGCTTCAAATTTCCGCAACCCTAGCGACATTAATCCACTCACACACTTTGCATGCACATGACCCAAACTACCAATTATCAGTACGATTACATGCGTACGGTAGCCTAGTTCGTTAATTTCTGCAGCCAATGGATAGTACTTATCAAATTTATGTTGGTAACATTTATCTAAATGGGCATCATATGGTATTGCTGCCTCCACTATAAAAGCTGTTTTGTTCTGTCGATTGATTATTGTTAAATCAGGTTTTACGGCATGAGTCTTAAATGAGGCGTTGCTGCTGCCGAAAAGTGATGGTTTAACTATTATCTCTTTGTTTATTGTTATGTCACTTTTATTATTGTATGCAGATTTCAGTTTCTCATAAATAATGTCTACAGCTCTATTGTGCCTTTGTTGGTATAATGTTTGAAATTTGGTACATCCATTCAATAAATGTGACACTGTTTCGTATGGGTGGTTACATATTTTGCACATTTTCGTGTATGTCTGTGGGTAGTATAGATGTAAAAGACTTTCGCATTCCAGCAACTGTAACCTACATACATACATACATACATACATATATATATATATATATATATATATATTTATATATATATATATGTATATATATATATATATATATATATATATATATATATATATATATATATATATATATATAACAACATTATATAAAATAATTATATAATAAAACTATAATAAAATCTCCGGTCCAAAATATGTAATTAGATTTTGTTAAAACTATCTGTACATAGTCGCATTTTTAATGAAAACATAAACTGTAGTGATCATCTGGTCTAGTAAAACTGTCAGTGTCTACAACAGTCATTCACCAGTTTCCACATTTCAAACTAGGTAAATAGTTCAATTCGATGGGAGTATGTTTTTTCCTAAGTGTTGCAATTCTAACGGAATATTTGTTGCTAAATAGTGGAATTCTAACAGAATATAAAATTCAACGGAGTATGTGTTAAAAATTCACGCTACTGATTCTTTTCAATAAACCGGTAAGTAAACTAGTTTTCTTCTTTTTTGTTTTGTTACTTCAAATACAAATAATAGTACAAATATGTGCTACTGTATTTGCATCTAATTTTATTTCAAATTATTAGCTAACCTAAACAAAAATGCAAATTGGGTCCGAAACTCATGATCGGGTCCATTTGCCTGCACTACGGGTTCGACAGAAAATGGCGGCCAAATTTTAGTTGTCGTAACTCTATATGAATCTAGGAGCACTAATGCGGCGTAGACACCGCAAATGGAAGGTATTGAGCCTTCTTTCTTGCTTAGCATAGGTCGTCCAGGTCTCGCTGCCATATAGGAGTGTGCTGGTGACGCAGGCATTATATACCGCAGCTTTGGTCTTCATTGTGAGTTTAGAGTTTCCCCAAACACGCGATGTGAGGCGGGCAAAGGTAGCTGCAGCTTTGCCAGTGCGGCTGTCGATTTCTGTATCCAGTGAGAGTTTGTCATTGATGGTAGACCCTAGGTATGTGAAGTGGTGCACCACTGCCAATTCATAGTTATCGATAGTGATAACTGGTGCAGCACCCACATCCTGACTCAGCACATTCGTTTTCTTCAGTTTTATATATATATATATATATATCTAGCGAGAGAGAGAGAGAGAGAGAGAGAGAGAGAGAGAGAGAGAGTGAGAGTGGGTGGCTACAACTAAAACGAAGCTGGAGGTGAAAACATAGATAACTCGTTATCTTGGTTGTTATATGTCACTCAACCCTCACACCCTGTCAACCGGTCTGACCTATCACTTTTACACTGCCAATTTAGATGCCTTTGCCTTTCTTTTAGTTTTCATTCATTCCACGACACGCTAATATGAAGTCTGTCTCACTCCTAAAGTCAAATCTGTCTTACCCCCATTGTCAAATCCTGTGTTACCCCTACTGTCAAATCCTGTGTTACCCCTATTGTCAAATCTGTCTGATCACTTCTATCATAATTTTCATTTCTTACCTGCTGCGTTACTAATTCGACTGTATCAAACAACCCCTTGATCTGCAGTCTCAAAGAATCCACGTCACTTTGCACCTGACTGTGTTCAGATTGTGCATCCTTCGCCATCCTGTGCACCTCTTGTAACACAACTAAGAATGATTGGCGTTCTTCTTCTAAATTTTTCAACCTCTTTTCAAAATCTTCACACGTGACACCTTCCCCTGAAATAGTCCAGATAGTTTCAACATAAGATGAAGGTTTAATTGATGACTGATATAGTCCGTTCGGAAATTCGTGCCCACAGAAAGTGTCAATTTTCTCCAAAACTGTTTGTTGTATGGACATGAATTTTTGCATGCAGTCTTAGATTTTCCATGCAGTTATTAATATATTTTTTGCCCTTACAAAACTCATGTCATGTTTGAATTTTCTTCTTTACGTTATATAAAAACTCTTACCGTTGTCTGGGTTAATTTTTATTAGTTTTACAGGAAAGTTACAAGATCCGTTCAAAAATATTTTTTGTTTGTTTGAATTAGTGTAGTGACTACATGTCCGCACGAGTGCGCACCTATTGTACACAGTCGCGAGTAACTAATTCAAACCAAAAAAAAAATATTTTTGAACGGATCTTGTAACTTTCCTGTAAAACTACTAAAAATTTACCTAGACAACAGTAAGAGTTTTTTATATAAAGTAAAGAAGAAAATTCGAACATGACATGAGTTTTGTAAGGGCAAAAAATATATTAATAACTGCATGGAAAATCTAAGACCGCATGCAAAAATTCATGTCCATGCAACAAACAGTTTTGGAGAAAATTGACACTTTCTGCGGGCACGAATTTTCGAACGGACTATAGTACTCTCTGCTACCGATGTGAGATTTGATGACCGTAATGAAAGCGTTTGAAAGGGATGGCAACGTAGAAAGGGTGGGAGTATGCGTAATAGTTCAGATGTCGGTGAAGGGAAACATCGTTTTGATGTAGAGATTTCAGTGGTCGACGTGTTGGAGATGACGGAATAATAGTGGCTGTTATGTTGGTGGTGGGAAAATAATATAGGCCCTGATGTTGGTGGTGGGAAAATAATATAGGTCCTGATGTTGGTGATGTGGGAATAATATATGTTTTGATGTTGGTGGTGTGGAAATAATATAGCTATTGAGGTTGGTAGTGTGGGAATAATATATGTCCTGATGTTAGTAGTCTGGAAATAATATAGCTATTGATGTTGGTAGTGTGGGAATAATATATGTCCTGATGTTGGTGGTGTGGAAATAATATAGGCCCTGATGTTGGTAGTGTGGAAACAATATAGGCCCTGATGTTGGTAATGTGGAAATAATATAGGCCCTGATGTTGGTAGTGTGGAAATAACATAGATCCTGATGTTGGTAGTGTGGAAATAATATAGGTCCTGATGTTGGTAGCGTGGAAATAATATAGGTCCTGATATTGGTAGTGTGGAAATAATATAGATCCTGATGCTGGTGGTGTGGAAATAATATAGGCCCTGGTGTATATGGTGAGCACAACAATAGTGGTTATGTTGGAGGTGAGAAAATTATATATATATATATGATATTGGTCGTTATGTTGGCGGTGAGGAAATAATATTGGTCGCTCTATTGGTGGTGAGGCAATAATATTGGTCGTTATTCTGGAGGTGATGCAATAATATTGGTCGTTAGGCTGGAGGTGAGTCACTAATATTAGTCGTTATGTTGGTGGTGAGGCAATAATATTGGTCGTTATGATGATGGCGAGGCAATAATATTGGTCGTTATGGTGATGGTGATGCAATAATATTGTTCATTATATTGGAGGTGAGGCAATAATATTGGTCGTTATGTTGGTGGCGAGGGAATAGTTGTGGCCATTATGTTGGTCGTGAGAATTGGATTATTGGCCGTTATGTTGTTCCTGGTAATGGATTGTGGCCGTTATATTGGTCGTGAGAAATGGATTGTGGTCGTTCTGTTGGTAGTGAGAAATGGATTGTGGCCGTTATGTTGGTCGTGAGAAATGGATTGTGGTCGTTATGTTGGTCGTGAGAAATTGATTATGGCCGTTATGTTGGTCGTGAGAAAAGGATTGTGGCCGTTATGTTGGTCGTGAGAAATGGATTGTGGCCGTTATGTTGGTAGTGAGAAATTGATTGTGGCCGTTATGTTGGTCGTGAGAAATGGATTGTGCCGTTATGTTGGTAGTGAGAAATGGCTTGTGGCCGTTATGTTGGTCGTGAGAAATGGATTGTGGTCGTTATGTTGGTCGTGAGAAATGGATTGTGACCGTTATGTTGGTCGTGAGAAATGGCTTGTGGCCGTTATGTTGGTCGTGAGAAATGGATTGTGGTCGTTATGTTGGTCGTGAGAAATTGATTGTGGCCGTTATGTTGGTCGTGAGAAAAGGATTGTGGCCGTTATGTTGGTCGTGAGAAATGGATTGTGGCCGTTATGTTGGTAGTGAAAAATTGATTGTGGCCGTTATGTTGGTCGTGAGAAATGGATTGTGCCGTTATGTTGGTAGTGAGAAATGGATTGTGGCCGTTATGTTGGTCGTGAGAAATGGATTGTGGTCGTTATGTTGGTCGTGAGAAATGGATTGTGACCGTTATGTTGGTCGTGAGAAATGGATTGTGGTCGTTATGTTGTCGTGAGAAATTGATTGTGGCCGTTATGTTGGTCGTGAGAAAAGGATAGTGGCCGTTATGTTGTGCCTGGGAAATGGATTGTGGTCGTTTTGTTGGTCGTGAGAAATGGATTGAGGCCGTTATGTTGGTCGTGAGAGGTGGATTGTGGCCGTTATGTTGGTAGTGAGAAATGGACTGTGGTCTTGATGGTGTTCCTGATAAATAGATTGTGGTCGTAATGTTGTTCTTGAGAAATGGATTGTGGCCGTTATGTTGGTATTGAGAAATGGATTGTGGCCGTTATGCTGGTCGTAAAAAATGGATTGTGGTCGTTATGTTGGTGCTGGATAAAAGTACTGTTCAGGATCGATGATCTCTGAAGTGAGAAAGGAAGATTAACATCATTGTTCCTCGTGCTTGCTACAAGAGACGACTATGATGTTCTACACCGGCCTTGCAACCTCATCTTGTTCGGAAAATTGCCACAGAAGCCCCTATTCTTTGGCGGAGGTTTCCTTCAAGGGGATTAACAATAGTATTGACTACATGTTAATCCATGGTGATAAATCAGTGCGGGGGTCGGAGTGTCGAAGAGGTATGGCTTCCGCCTCGAATTCTAGAGGTACCGGGTTAGATTCCCAGTTGAGGGAATATAATTTATGGAAATTTTTTTCAGAACCAGTGGTCCTAATTATGTCATACTCCCCTCATGTCTCCTGGGTATTGAGATCGGATGCTTAGCCTTCTCGGATCGTGTGTAAGTTGCGCACGTTAACAATCCCACGGCAGTTGGAAATCGTAAAGAGTAGGCTTATCTGGCCGCTTTCCTGGCTAAATTAAAAAAAAATTAGATACCTACCCACCACAAAAACATTTATAGAATGTGTGATTCCTATATACATATATTGGGATTCTAGCCGGTGCTATGGAGTTCATGCACTGTGCTCATAACCTTCTTGTGTGATATAAGGGAGGAGACTGGAGCACTGATGGAGTTGTCCGTGTGAAATGAAGATAGTCCTTTACCCAAACCATACAAAACCATAACAGTATCCTAAATTCGTTCTTTCTCCCTCTCTCCACGCCCCCTCCCCCCACCTCCCATATAGTTTGACAAGTTTATCTAGTCATTTCTATGTCATAGTTCTGGTTTTTCTGTTTTGCAGTTAATTTACTACTAAGTACCATGTTTGTTTTTAACCTGCTGTCTTATTATGTAATATCGCAGTAATTTCTTATTTCCTTCGTCTTATCCTGGTTGTTTGTTCCCATATGTTTTGTTTCCCAAGCATTTTTATCAGTTTACGGAACAGTAAATGACACAGTATATTATTGTCCCCCTTGTCCCCCGCAAACATTTTAGGACCTAAATGCTCATTGCGTTTAGTGCCTTTTCCATGGGCGGGCTTGAGTATGGGATCGTCCACAAATAATGTCATGCAATTTTTACCACGTAACCCCCTCCCTCATTGTCACATATCGTTACAAAAACCCAGATGTCTTCTGTGACGTTGTCACGAAAAAAACGTTCATTCTTTTGTTTTTCTGGTCTTCACTCCTCTCTGGCATTATTACTTTGCCGTTCCGTTTAAGTGCAAGTTCTTCCAATATTCATTGTTTTCACTGTCATCAGTCAGGCTTTTCTTATCACATCTTGTGACACCTCTCACCTACCCATCTCTCCTGGTTATTTTCTCCTTTGTTATCGACGAAGCTTAGCGAAGGAGTGAACCTGCCACATTTACTCTGTTCTCTTATGGCTAGCTCCAGACGGAATAATTGAGTGACATTCCTATTGTTAACCAAGACGTTTTGTCTGGGAAGAAACACGAAACAATGTTGTCACATAATAAGGTGCTAGTTTGCAAACATGACGTGCTCAATTACACGGTCGTTCTCACTGGGATGTAGGAGGTTAACAAACTTGGTAAAGATTAAGACGCGGACAATGATGTAATACTTCCGGAACATGGAATTAGTTCTGATAATCAACTACCAGAAAGTAACATCTTGGAGGAGATTATAATATTAGATCTGTGAAGTAATGAGTTTGTAAATATGACAGGCGAACCGAAGACCTGCTATGGTTATGGAGTTCAAAAATCGCATGAAACAGGCAAAACTACCAATATCATACATTTATTTGCAATTGGTTTGGCGCTTGAGATGCTAAGATATACTGCCCCTGATTAGACTTCTCCTCTAAGTAGTAACCTGGGTGTGTAGGTGGAAATCTCGCGTATATTCTACATCGTTGTAAGACTACTTCACTGACTTCCAATCTCGTATAGAAGAAATCATAGACAGCACGGAACCAGAAATATTAGGCCCCCAAATATAGGACAGACCATAGGACTGGACGTGAATTCAAGATTAGAAGTGAGTAACCCCACAGGCATCACTTAGCATCTGAAGTTCTAGGATCCAAGATCAAGTGCCCTCAGTTAGACACCTAACTCACCTGAAAAGTACGGCATCTTAAATATTTTCCTGACAATAGTCGACTGCTGCCTGTACAATTAGTCTGTGATCGTCCGATAAAAACTCGGGGTAATTTGTAATATATACATTTTATCATTTTATATCTGCATTTTGATATGTATATATTGCTTGATATACAGTGGTATATGAGGTTGACAACCTCATCACTCCAAACAACTTGACACATGAACCACCACTGCAAGAGCTAGGTACTGCTTCGTGCGCGTTTCCTCACAAGGATCCAACAGCAGAGGTGGCCACAGGCTCCTTTAGAAAATTTCAAATGTACGAGTACATATACATTTGTATAAAATCTATCGTCTGTCTGTCTGTTACCTCATAACTCAAGAACCGCTGAACTGATTTTGATGCGGTTTGCTTCAGCGTATTGGACATTTCTCCGAACAGATTTTAAGCTATACATCATCATGGTACAACATTAGGAGGCTGAGCAGTGAATTATTCTTCGCTCCATTCATTCTTTTCTCAAGGGACAAGGGACGTAAACACTTTACCGTTTCTTGGGTTAACGGCCTTAGCTTATAAACTATATGTCATAAATTGTATCCCTTTTCGTTAAATTTAGAAAAAGTGCGTTGTTTTCTGTTATGTAAGTTTTCTAAACCAGGATTCCTGACAATGAAACTTTGAATAATACTCAGCTTTGTAGAGATCTTACTTAAATAAACAAGTACGTTGCAACTGTTGTGCAAATTTTTAAAATCAGGATTCCTAACAAGGAAAGTTTAATTAATACTCAGCTATGTAGCGTTGTTACTACCAATAAGGTCACCACTATTAATATCACCTAGCTCGGCAGCGTTGGCGTAGCTGGCGAGTCCTTTTTAGGGCTTTATGCTATCAGATTGATAATGTTAGTCCTTTTCAGGACTTAGTGTCTATCAACGCTGACCGGGATAGCAGTCTTCTTCTTCTTCCTCGTTCGTCCTAAAAAGGACGTTGGTTGCGTTGTGTCCGTTTACAACGAAGCTGCGATATTTGTCCCTTTCCGCCGACACATCCGACTTCAGCACGGCATTTTTTGGGACCGGGTTTGCCTTCTCACTTGGATCCCTACTCTCTCAGCCAGACTGCAGTGATGCAGACTGTTTCCAGGATCACGACTTGGAGGGGAGTAGTGTCTTGGTCAGCTCTGGTTCTCTGATCCTGACGCAAGCAGTCAACCTATGGGTCGCTGACTGCATTCTCTATTGCTGCGTCTTTGGGTCTCGGGTTAGCAGTCAATAGAGGTGACTTATATTTGCACAAAAGCCTTCATTTAAGTTATTTGTGCAGGATTCATGACAAGGAAAATTTGATTAATTCTCAGCTATGTAGATTTTTTACTACCAATTTCGTGTACACAGAAGCCTTCATGTAAATTATTTGTGCTAGAAGATTTGTGTATGTTCTAGAAGATTTGTGTGTGTTCTGATATAATAATTTGTTAGCGATTCATTTGGATGTAGAAAAAAGGCAGGTAGCTTTAGTTTTTTTTCAGTTACTATTCTCCTGGGGAATATTAGCTACCTACCTACATAATAATTTTCACAGTTTATTATTAAGTTTATTTACTACTTAATAAGTTTACTACTTAATTATTTTCAGTTTTCCTTTCATTTCTTTGTTACTTTTTTGTCTTTAATTATATCGTAGACAAGGTTTGTGTGTCTTTTTTTAAAAATACTTAGGTTTTTATTTTATTTTGGGATCATTTTTAAGCATTATGATCCCAATTCTCGGAAATAGTAGGTTTACTTTTCTTAGGTTTTTTAACACATACGTGTATTTATTCTTAGTTAGGTACTTTAATTTATTTTCATTTTTGCTTTACTCTACGCCTATCACATCGTCCAACAGAACTTCATCACGTGGGAGACTTAGCAACAGAGCAAAGAGAATGAGAATGAGAAGGGAAGCGCAAAACATTTTTTGAATGAAATAATTACTTTATCTTATTTAGTACTATTCTCCTTCCTTTTTATGTTTAAGTATGTGTGTGAAACTACAGGTGTGTGCTTTTATTGTTATTGTTATGCCGAATTGACATCATTGCACTCCGGGCAAACCCATAGGTGCTCAGTCTCTATCAGTATATGTCGAAGAATGTGAATGCTAATTGTTCCTGTAGATCGCTGGTTGTAAACACGACGGATGCATCCTCTCATACGTCCATGTCTACTAGCTTTACGTGTGATGCCAAATTCCAACAGTCTTAACCTTGATGATTCATCTATTACAGTGTCATTCTCTAACAGGCGATCATTGATTGTTCTCAGTTTATCTCCCTTATCCATATCCAGTGTCCCCACTATGGGTGCTCTTGATGCTAGTCTGTCAGCTCTTTCATTACCACATACCCCAGCATGACCAGGACAGTATATCCACACCAGCTCTTGTAGACTGGAAGCTTCTATGAACGTTTTCCATTCATGCCGCAACCAACCACTTTGAACCTGCCGAAGTATGGACTGAGAGTCGGACACAATGATAGCCTATGTTAATGAAGTTTCATTTATCCACCTTAAGGCTGCAGTAACAGCCTCGACCTCCATTCTCATGGTGGAAGTTGTTATCTTGTAAGCCCAGCTATGTTCGGCCACGATTCTGCCCTGCACCTGAGCAGAAAAGCCCCAACCGGATTTCTCACCCCGGATCACCGACCCATCTGTATACACAATGGCATCACCATCCCCGGAATGATCATATATCAGTTGATTAATTTCCAGTTCTGCTATTCCATTCCCCCAATTTCTACACTCTCTCCCAAGGCTGATGAAGACCCGCTGGTAGTTATCCCAGTTCTCATCTGACATACACCATTCTTCCCCCTTGAATATATTGTCAATTGTGGCCACCTGCTTGATAGTTGTCTCTGCCTGTGCCATCCATGACATTCCTCTCTTTATTCTTGCTCCCTTAATGTCAGCTCTGTTACCATGCAGAGGGTACCGTTTGTCTGTGGATACTCGCATATAGGCTTTTGCTTGGGCCACCGCATATCTGGATTTAATCGACAGCACTCCAAGCGTGAATCTCATTGTCACAATAGGGGTATCTCGCGTACAGCCCAAGACTATGCACATCCCTTCATTCTGAATGCGTTCTAGTCGTTCACATCGTGTTACTGACAGCGTGAGTATTCCCAGTCCATGCTCAATGACCGATAATTATACTAGCTGTTGATAAAGAAGAAATAGTAATCTCTGCTCCAGACGCGCCGCGTCCATTATTTTCAGGGCGGCTAGATCTCTCCTGCATTTCTATGTGATGTGCTCAACATTGTACTTATACGAGAGCTCGCGATCAAATGTAACTCCTAGGTATTTCAGCTTTTCTTGCCTTTCAATTTTCTGTCCATTAATATCTGGGAGGTCTGCTTTCACAATGGAGTTGTTCAAGGAGCACCACATCACGCAGGCCTTGTTTGGATTGACTTTGGAGTCAGTTTCCTTGCACCATTTAGACACTTCCTGTAGTGTCCCATGTATGCTATTATTCATTTCTTGTCGGACAGAGCCAGTTCTGTAAATTAATATATCATCAGCAAATGTCAGTGTTCGTCACATCCCAGTTGGTTGAATGGTGGCTACCTTTGCTGTATAGATAATAAACAGCACCGGTGATAATGGAGAACCCTGGGGTAGTCCCGGGCAAATGAGCAGTAGATCTGACGTCCATGTTCCCAACCGAAATTCCACTGACCTCTCAGTTAAAGCAACTGCTATCCACCTTGTAAGCCAAGGGTTAACACCGCATGCCATTACACAGTTTATTAATGTTGCAAAGTTCACACTGTTATAAGCATCCTCTAGGTCAATTGCTACCGCAACCGTTTCTCGCTTATCCTGGAACCCCTCTGTCGTGTTTTGGTCTGTCTTACACCACGGTCATATTTACCGCTAAAAATAATAGGATAACACGGACCGATATAACAGCCAATGAGAACGCTCCTTTTTCTGGTATGTAGAAGGAAACCTTTTATGCTTAACATAGAGGCCTATTTTGTGTAACTTAAAATACGGAGATATTTAATTTCTCAAAGACTAAAGATATTTAAACGAAAGTTATAGCTAATTTAAACAACGGGGATGTTACTTAAGAGGTATGAATAAAGACTTCCTCAAATAATATGTTATTCTAAGAGAAAAATCGTTTTAATTGACATTTCTACATCAGGGTAGTCCCCAAAATAGTTAGTTAAAGGCTGCATAGATTTAAATGCATTTTGCTAACTACACAAATTTTAGCTAGTCTGATAGAGAAAAATTACCAGTATAATACTAACTTTAAATGAGTAAAATCGATCCCGAATTAAGAAAGATAATAGATTTTAAAATTTCTGCACATTGAACGCGAAGGCAAAAAGACGCATTGTTTTGGGATTCCTAAACACCGCTTTTGCCCCAACCATCCGCGAGGTACGCTGAGACCCTATATAAGACCTTGAACTTGGGCTGAATTGAGGCCACAAAATTTTCAAAATACAGTACTGAACAGAAGAGAGCGGCAAACGCTTGCTGTCAAATATTTTGCAGCTGTATCTACGTTGCAGACCTAGATACCCATTTACAGCCTGTTATAGCTATTGTATACTACCTGAGGGTAAGAGAAATATATATATATATATATATATATATATATATATATATATATATATATATATATATATATATATATATATATATATATATATATATATATATATATATATATATATATAATATATGTGTGTGTGTGTTTGTGTGTGTGTGTGTGTGTATAATTATGTACTTTTCCTGTGTATAATCCACTTGTGTGTTCGGTAGTGTGTTATATGTGTTAAGAAAAAAAACTACAGGACGAGTGTGCTGTCGGCTTGAACAGGCATGTGTTGACGTTTAGGGACGAAAGCCAGCATTGGGAATGTGTAGGATAATTGAGAATTAGGGCAGAATCTACGACTGTAAGTTTAATAATGTATTTGATGGAATATTTCGTAAAGGAACGTCACACTGTACATGAACATAAGAAAGGATGTCAGAAATTGTTTACATGTATTAATCAAGGTGTTACTTCATAATTTGTACTTAACCAAATCATTGTAAGGAAGCATAGTATGGACAATTAGATCAACTTATGATTTATAAGGAAAATGTAATCACATCGAACTGGCTGTAGGTGGTATTGAAGTAAAGTGTTATGTGCAACTTTTAGCACATTGTCTGAGTTTGTTTGTAACGTTCATTGTGTGTGTGTGTGGATAAAATAGTGCTGGACCATACAAGGATTGCGATTATTTGTATTTCCCAGGTTTTATCCTGAAATGACTATCAGTCCTCGAGACATTCAATACTGAGGAACTCTGTTGGTGCGAGACGTTCTCAATATACTTAGAGCGAGTCATCGGATTGTTTCCTAGCCTTGAGATCCAAACACTGTGTGCTTCAACTTATCAAAGATAGGTGGACGTATAACTCCACTGGTCGGCACATCCAGACTTATTTTGTTAAGAACTAAACCGCACATCAAACAAACAATTGAATGATGACTAATGAGGGATTTATTGAACTTCTACCAACTTTACAGCCCAGTGAAAATAACAACTATATATAAATATATATATGAATAACATAATTGACATTTTAAATATAAATTTCATATTTAACTATTGTGAAAATGAAAATTCCTTACTTATTTATTTCTATTATGTAAAAAGCATTTGATATTTATTTCGTTTTTCCTAACCGAAAAGAGAAACGGTATAGGATCAATAAATTGTAAATATCTACATTCAGTCTTACTTAATTATTCAAGTTGAGTTAGGTTCTGTTTGTATGTATATTACATATCTATTAAATTAATTAATCCTCTAGACATAATAGCCCCTTCAGTCATAACTGACTATGGGAATGCGCCCCTGAGGTGACAGCCCTCAGCTGCTTATTTTCCTGGTGCTCCTTTCGACGTTTTCTCCTCACCTCTGCTTCTTGTGTGAGCCTCTCTTCGCCCAATCTGAGGTGGCGCCGTAAATAGCATCGCCACTTATTGCGATCGGCAGCTTCATCCTCCCATGTTGCTGGATCCATGTCCAGTGCCCTCATATCTCTCTTGCACACATCTTTGAACCTCAGCTGTGGTCGCCCAACTGTTCTCTTGCCATCTGCTAATTGTCCGTAGAAGATATCTTTTGGGATGCGACCATCTTCCATGCGGCGAACATGGCCAAGCCAGCGAAGTCTGCGCTGTCTAAGAAGCGTATACATACTTTGAAGGCCAGCACGTGACAACACCTCGACATTTGTCACTTTATCTTTCCACGAGATGCCGAGGATGCGGCGTAGACACCGCAAATGGAAGGTATTGAGCCTTCTTTCTTGCTTAGCATAGGTCGTCCAGGTCTCGCTGCCATATAGGAGTGTGCTGGTGACGCAGGCATTATATACCGCAGCTTTGGTCTTCATTGTGAGTTTAGAGTTTCCCCAAACACGCGATGTGAGGCGGGCAAAGGTAGCTGCAGCTTTGCCAGTGCGGCTGTCGATTTCTGTATCCAGTGAGAGTTTGTCATTGATGGTAGACCCTAGGTATGTGAAGTGGTGCACCACTGCCAATTCATAGTTATCGATAGTGATAACTGGTGCAGCACCCACATCCTGACTCAGCATATTCGTTTTCTTTAGACTTATTGTGAGGCCAAAGTCCTTGCATGCTTCAGTGAAGCGATTCATCAAGCTCTGAAGCTCCTGTTGGCTTTGAGTGATGACTGCAGCATCATCAGCGAACAACAAGTCTCTTATAGTGACCCTTCTGATTTTTGTTTTTGCCTTCAGCCTTGAAAGATTAAACAGACGGCAATCTGACCTAGTGTGAAGGCATATTCCTTCAGTTGCATCTCTGAATGCATGTTTCAAGAGTAAGGCAAAGAAGATTCCGAAGAGGGTCGGAGCCAGAACACAGCCTTGTTTAACGCCACTTCGTATATCAAAAGGCTGTGACGTGCTTCCAACATATTGGACTTTTCCCTTCATGCCGTCATGGAATGACATTATCATTTCCAGCATTTTAGAAGGGCAGCCTATTTTCAGGAGGATTTTAAAGAGTCCATCCCTACTAACCAGGTCGAATGCTTTTGTGAGGTCTATAAAGGCGATATATAATGGTCTTTTCTGCTCTCTTGATTTTTCCTGAAGCTGGCGGAGAGAGAAGATCATGTCTGTTGTTGATCTGCCAGCTCGGAATCTACACTGTGACTCTGGATATATGCGCTCAGCTAACTTGTGTAGTCGCATTAAGATGACTTTGGCAAAAACCTTACCAACAATACCAAGAAGAGAGATGCCTCTGTAGTTATTGCAATCACTTCTATCCCCTTTATTTTTATACAGTGTTACAATCTTGGCATCTCGCATGTCTTGAGGAATAGTTGTCTCTTCCCAGCACTGGCACAGCATCCTATGCAGGGGATGTAATAGCGTGCTCTTACAGCATTTGATTAAATCAGGAGGAATCCCATCACTGCCTGGTGCGTTGCCAGAGGCCAAGCTATCAATGGCCTTGCTGAGTTCCTCTAATGTTGGTTCGGCATCCAGCTCCTCCATAGTTGGCAGACTGTTGACACCATCAAGGGCTGCAGGCGTAACGGTATTGTCTCTAGCGTAAAGCTCAGAGTAGTGCTCAACCCACCTCTCCATCTGCTTACCCTTATCGGTTAGCTTCTCTCCGCTGATGGTTTTTAGCGGTGCCGTCTTACTTTTATGGGGGCCAAGTGCTTTCTTTATACTGTCATACATTTGTCTAATGTTGCCTGTTTGCGCTGCGATCTGGATGCTCTCACTGAGCTGGAGCCAGTAGTCATTTGCACAGCGTCGAGCAGTTTGTTGAACTTTGCTTCTCGTAGCCCTCAGGATCTGTAGGGTTCTGGCACTCGGTGAACGTTTGTATTCATTCATAGCACTGCGCTTAGCTTCAATGACAGGTGCCATCACATCTGATGAAGCATCAAACCAGTCATTTGACTTTGCTGTTTTCTTACCAAAGGTGGCAAGTGTAGTACTTTGAATGGTGTTCCGTAGATGCTCCCAGTTCTCTGTAATAGTATCACCATGCTGAGGGCTACTGAGCACTTTCTCGAAGGTCGCAGTGAATTGAGCGATCATGAAAGGGTCTGGCATCTTGCTGGTATCAATGCGTGGTTTCCCTTCATGTCTGACACGATAGAGTTTTCTTGGTTGTGCTCTGATTTTGCAGCAAACCAAGGAGTGATCTGTATCACAGTGTGCACTATGGTACGAGCGCGTGGAGAGCACAGACCTGAGGAGTGGCCTTCTGACGAGAATCAGGTCAAGTTGCCAGTGCTTGGATCGTGGGTGTCTCCATGACACCTTATGCTGGGGTTTTGTCTGAAAGTAGGTGTTGGTCACGCAGAGGTCATGGTGGAAACACAACTCTAAGAGCCGTTGTCCATTTTCATTCATCTTGCCAATACCAAACCTGCCCAGACATAAAGGCCATGAAACATTATCGGCACCCACTCTAGCGTTAAAGTCACCAAGGAGAACAAGCTGTTCTTGCCTAGGTATGCTTTTGATAATTGCTGTTAGATTCTCGTAGAACTCATCTTTAGCTTCTGAGGCAGAGTACAGAGTAGGAGCATACACACTGACAAGGGTGATGGGACCTGTGCTAGTTTGCAGGCGGAGCGTTAACAGGCGTTCTGATCCATTCTCGCCTGGTTCAACCATTTTAGTTAGCGATTTTTTGACCGCAAAACCTACTCCGTGTTCTCTAGCTTTATTAAGATCTTTCCCTTGCCAATAAAATGTGTAGTCCTTCTCGCTCACCGTTCCAGAGCCCGCCAGGCGCGTTTCCTGAAGTGCAGCTATATCCACCTGAAGTCGTTTAAGCTCATCATTAATTATGGCTGTCTTCCTTACATCATTTACATCCTGTAGATTTTCGGATAGTCCAGTCAACATAGTCCGGACGTTCCAGCATCCCAATCTGAGAGTTTGCTTATTTCTATTTTTTCGATAATTGCTTGGTGCAAAATTTTCTGTCCACAGTTCGGGTTTGACCCTAATCCCCATGCATCCAATGGGGAAAGCAGACAGTGGCGGGACAACACCTTATTGACTGGGGGCTGCCCAGCTTGAAGCGGGCGGTAGCTGTCCAGTGAGATCCTAGAACCTTTCCCACTGTCGGAAGTAGCCCCTGGCGCCATGCCCTACGCCAATTGGGCAAAATGCTTATAACCGGTAACTGCTACTTCCCGTGTTTTGCCGACACCTATAGGGTGAAGCTGGAGTGTCCTCTCCAGGGCGCGAGCTTGGGCACAGTTATATGGAGATCAAGCTGTTGCCCATGCAGCATGTTCCCCCTCTCCACACAGCCGGTAGATCCAAAGGAACGGCAGTAGCCGATACAGTTTGGTACCAGCCATGTCGCAGGAGTTGCCAGAATAATGTCGAATCGACATTAGACTGCCTTAGGGACTCCGACTCCGGATTTATCCTCAGGGTTTACTCCCGAAGCCAATTCCATAAATGGATATTCCCGCAAGGCAGCGGTGGTTTGAATTCAGAGTTCCTTCTCTTAGATAAGCTACCAACCAAGGATCACGAGCCCTATCTGCCCGAAGCTGCTGGTTTTAAGGCGCCAGTCGCTCGCCTTTGCCCCTTCTCCCGTCAGTGGAAACAGTTTCGCCGGGCTCAAATTGAGCCACACGTGAAGGCCGGGAGCTGGACTTGGTTGTCAGAGGCTGTTTGAGGCGCGTGCCATAGAAGTATTTTATCTGCAGTGAGAGCTTATCCTCGCTACAACTCCCGGCAATAACAACCTTTGGAACTTTTCCTCTAGACAATTAGCCATATTACCATTTAAATAAATATATAACCATTATTCAGGGTGGGATCTGGAGAGGTAGCACTTAGACCTTAAGTAACATTCACTATTATCATACTTGAAGGTTTATACAGCTTGACCCTACCTTGATTGTCGATACACCCTTACTCTTTTCCAGAGAAGGGGGTATTTCTTATAAGACCAGTCTCTTATCTGGCGCTATACTGGTATCCTTTGATACATCTTTTGTCTGGGATATCATATATTTTAATTACAACTGAACCTCTCGCGACACCCTCATATACATCATAAGCAAAAGTTCCAGCGTTACCCCGTGTTTCTTTCATGGGCCTATAGCTGCCGAGAGTATCGGGTAGGATCTGTGCATTTTCGAGGTGGTTCATTATTTTCGTGCTACTATCTTTTCTAGTAGTTTACCATAGACATTCTGCATTGTAATAATTCTGTAGCTGCTGAGAAACCTGGGATCTATACCGGGTTTAGAAAGTGGTCGCAGGTAACTATGCAGCCAATCGCCTGGCACAAGAGCATTCTGTAAGCTGTTATATATATATATATATATATATATATATATATATATATATATATATATATATATATATATATATATATATATATATATATATATATATATATATCTATATATATATATATATATATATATATATATATATATATATATATATATATATATACATACATATATATATATATATACATATATATATATGTGAATATGAGCGTCCGATTGACAGAGTGATTAGAGCACTGGCTCCTCGCGGCAAAGGTACTGGGTTCGATAAACTGAATCGATACATTTCAGTCTACCCTTCTGTAAATGGGTACCTGGCTTTCCACTTGAGTTAGGGAAGGTAAAGGCTGCAAGGAAAGAAACTGGTCACCCTACGTCTCGATGCTGGACCTTATATAGTAAAGTCTCTAACACCTCACTCCCCTACGGTGGTATCTGCTATGGGACGGCCTTTTTTAATCTAGAACTGTAAAGCTATAGTTGGATTAATCACTATTGAGTGAAGTGTATGTCTGCACCCGAATGACTCATATTGTTCTAAATACATAACTAGATAGAGCTATTAGATTCAGATTTTGCTGAATCGCCATCAGCTGGTAACTCAGAAACATGATCCAATCTTACCTCACAGAATGGGCGGGAAAATAGTAAGTTCATGACAGCTTAGAGGATCTCAATTGTTATGCTTGTTTTTCTTTAAAATCCTGTGAGGCTTTCTTAAATAGATTATCATTATTCTATATTTTTTTCTCTCTCCCAATAGCGATCTTAAACGAAGGTTGATACTTCTAAAGACTCTAATTTTTGTACTCAAAAGTTGGCCATTGTTGGACCACTATGCGTTGCAGGGTAGGCAATACCGCCACAGAGGTCACAAATATCTTAATCCCTAATTTTCTCTAATTTCTTTGTAGATTGTAATCGAATGTAAATTAGTTAACTAGTGCAGACAAATTACAATCTCTCAAGAAAAAATAGTGGTTAATTAATCAGGCTTTCACAATAACTGCTTTACTGGTCAAATGTTGCTAAATTTATTTTAAAAACAACGCTAATTTTCATCATCATCACTCCTGTCCGTTCCCCGTGGAACGTAGGGCTGTAGCAGTTGCTCTCCTTCCATTTCTATTCTGGGCTGGCTTTTTCAAGTGTGCCCAAGTCATTCCAATTTCCTTAGTGTGACGTACGTCTAAGTATGACAAATGAATTTCCCTGACTCGATGGATGATAACAGAATATTGGCCTCTCATAACTTTAGAACCCCTGATCATCTGTTGTAACTTTTACCGGCATGCAGCATTTCCACGAGAACCTTACACGCTGGATCATTAATATGTAGCCTGCTATCTTATGCGAACGTTTGAGATCGCATGGCCTTTGATGGGAGATTAAATCCCGCCCACAACCATTTCTGAGAACGATTTATAGCAATCTTTTCCGTAACGCCGGCCCAAAAGAGGACTGGCCACAGACTCACTCCTGTTTCTAGAGCAATAAACAGCAGATCATTTTCTTACCTGGCTGTCACCCCACCTGGTGGGAGTTGCCAAAGCTCTCAGAACAGTGGCACCATCAAAGACAGACAGATCTCAGAATTCAATCGCGGCGGTACACGATCTAAAGAAACAGGGAACTCGCAGCTCACAGAGTAGCTTCTCGGAAACTTTTCACACCCTCATGCAAGCAAGCCTGAGACGGAAGGAAATCGGTAGACCGGGGAAAACGTAGGAATCGCAGCGATTAACACAACGGCGAGGTATCTCGAATTTTGCTCAATTTCAAGAAAGGTGCGAAAATCTAACACGCCCCATTCAAGTTACATTCGAGAAGTATAAATAGAGAACTCTGAAAAACTGCATTTTATCGTTCGCTCTGACAGAATCCTAGTTGCACTAGCATAGTCGGATTCCTGCTGGATTTCATCTACCTTCGTGACTATTGGAGTGTATTCTTTCTGTGCAGACGGTAATTTATACATTAGCTTCGAGTGATCAGTGGTCGAGTTATTTCAATTGATTTCAATGGATTGTGGTGTAAATTTAACCTCATTAAATAAACCCATTTTCAAAGTTCTAGTGCAAACTAATGTTACAGCTAAAAGTATTTCCTAATACAATTGACGCGTAAATTTATTTTGCAGACGTTAAAGAGAATTATAACTTTAATACAGTTTAGTTCTGTATAGATAGATGTGCTTTTAATTATTTTTAACTCACGGGAAGTTTTCCTGATTTGTTAATTGACGACGCTAATAAGTAAATAGGCTAACTGTAATTTATCGCGTCAGATTATAAATTGATTTGTAATGCATTTCTTGTTTTGATTATCTTTCATTCAGAACGATCATTCAACCTGCATCCCAGCAATTATTAATTATATACAGAGTTCTGCCAAACTCAATTTGATAACTCCAGTAACATATGAACTTTTTAAAGCTAAACTGGTGGCGACCTGTAATGGGCCCCGCTCCTCTGAACGTAACTGAGAATAAAGCCATTCAAGAAACACTTTAAAAATACTAGTTCATATAGAGTCCTTAAAGAAAACTGGAAGCAGAACATATTTTATTCACTGCCCCTATTTGTGAAGAAAAAACATCGATCTACCTGAACACTGAGTGTCACGTATATTCAGTGGATTTTAACCCCCCCCCCCCCCCCCCCGAAGAAGAACTTACCTCAGTGTTTTTCTTAACTTGTGACATTACGGAAAAAGGAAGTTATCTCCACCAGCTGTGCCAATTTTAGGAACCACACCATACCTCACGCCTAGCCAAGTGCCTGTGCCTTTCTTTAGGAACTTTATCTAATAAACAAACAGTACCGTTAAACTTCAACGTCCAGCGATTTCGGGACACTTTGTTAACTTCAACAACCCGGAAAATCTGGGGCTGTACACGGAAGAAAATACTTTTACCTAAGCCAAGGTTTAGTGCTGTTTTTTTTATGTATTTCCTATGAAGTGCCAGAAATCACCTTTCGGTAAGTCTGCGTGTGTGTTTGTGGGGATGGCCAGCCCTATTGTGTTTTTTTGAATGAAAGGAGATTTATCTTTTCTTTACCCTTTTAATTAGTTCGACCTTGTACTAAGGTGCATTATATTCCTTGTACGGGATCTCTCCTAGCGGGATTGGGTAACTGTGTTCATTCCCCCTCCCGTAAAATTTGTTGATTTAAAGGGAGACAATTGAGAACCCTAGCTTTTCCTCTACACCCCCCCCCCCTTTTACCGTAACCCCTTGCCTCAGAGTAAGAAATTTACCAGTGGGTTAAATTGCCTATCTCTGATCACCCCCCCCCCCTTCTTGTCTTTGGGACCGGGTTTTGTCTGTTAGTAAATATAAACGGGAAACGGTGGATGGGATATTTCTCCTCAAAAACCCCTCTTCCCTTGTTATATTTGTATTCTGTAACCTTTGATTTTTGACTGTAAATGTACAATTATGTGTGAGTCCTTTATGATAATAAAGGTATTAATCATTAATTGTGTTGGTTGTCGGTTGGCCTAAAACTCCAAACATTTCCATCTGTGTAGGTTTATTCATGTACGTTGAGCGACAGAATCACCAAATCGGTGAGCGCGCCTGAGCGACTGGAACTGACAAACAATTGTTTGTTCAGAAGAGAGATAGGAATAGTCTGTGAGAAAACAGATATTGTCGTAATAAGAGACTGTCCTTGCTCCTTCCCAGCGCTTGTGAATCTACTACCTCATTCACCTAAATCCTTATTCTCACAGAGCCTTCAATATCACTTTACACTCTAAAGGGACCAATATTCATCAGCACCCTCTCAGATAAAAATTACGACACTTAGCCTCCTCTTTCACAGTTCTTCTCCAAGTTCTCCTAATCGTGGCTTAATTTAATTTTAATTAGTTCAAAATAAATTAAATGTAAAGTAACAATACCTTACTTACTTACTTAGTCGCTCTTCATCTACCGTCGGGTGTAGATACTTTCCAGAGAGAGTGCCATACTATTCTATCGGCCGTCTTCCTCCTGGCCTGGTTCAAATCTAGTCCTCGGTCCTTCAAAGATTGTCTATATAGTCCTCCTAGCTGTCGTTGGGTCGTTCTGGAGGTCCGGATCCCTGGCTCTCAATTTCCAATACTTGTCGTGGTAGCCGATCTTCCCCTATTCCGCAGACATGGCCAAACCATCGTTGTTGGGACTGTTCTACTTGGGTCTGCAGGGGGTAGGTTTTGAGACCCTGACGTATCGTCTGGTTGTGGACCATGTCACTTCTTGTTATTTCAACCACCATCCCCAGATACCTAATTTATGAGGTTTGGAGCTGGCTTTTGTTGGTCGTAGTCATTGCCCATGACTTGCATGCATAAGGTAAGACTGGAACATAGATGGAGCGGTATACAACCATCTTCGTCTTTTGCCAACTTATTTTTTGCTGAGGAATCCTAGATTTATGGTCTGAAAAAGTCTCCTAGCTGCTGCTCTTCGGGTAGCCAACTCTTCTTTGAAGTCTCCCTTACAGGATATACAGTTTCAAGGTATTTAAAGCGGTTGACCTGTTCCAGGACCTGTTCTCCCAGCATAATCTGATGTATTATTTCCTCTCGGGATATCACTATGGTTTATTTAGAGCTGCTGATGACCATCCCTGTTTTCTGCAGCTCTTCTCTCCAGACTTGCAGGTTGTATTGAAGATGTGCCTCTGATTTAGCAATCATGGCAAGATCGTTGGCAATTACCAGCTCTGAAATACAGACCTGTCTCATCTTCTAGTACCCAACTGAATACTTTCTTCACCTCTGCTGATATGCTTTGGCGACATCGTCCATGTGAAGTATGAACAGATAAGATGACAGAATATCACCGTGCCTTACATCAGTGGTGGTCCTGAACTCTTTTGACGTATGGTTTGCCGTCTTAAAATAATTTCTGCAAGTCTTGTAGAAGCTCTGTATAGCATGGTCAGATGTGCTGGAATGTTTTTCCTTGCCAAGCAGTCCCAAAGTTAGCTCCAGGGGACATTGTGAAACGCCTTTGTCAGATCCAAGAAACAAAGATGCATCTCACCTTTATACTCAAGGGCCTTTTAACTTAGCTGTCTGAGTATGAATATAAGGTCTTGAGTACTTTAGTTTGCTCGGGGGCCATATTGGACCTCATTCATTTCTGGCTCAGCTAGGCGCCTGAGTCTCTGCTCCAGGATTCTAGAGTAAATTTTACCAGGGACACAGCAGGGATATGCCTCTACGATTTCGCATTATCGGTAGTCGCCCTTTTTGAATATAGGTGTTATGATGGCGATCTCCCAATCCTTTGGTATGGTCTTGTTGCACCAAGCTGCCTGTAGGCCCTTCAGGAGTAATAGGTTGCCCGCTGCTCCCATGTAATTAACCATTTCTGGTGTTATACCATCATGTCCTGCTGCTTCGCCCACCTTGATTTTCTTCAGTGCTGCCTTCAGTTCTTCCATCTTGATGCCATCTTCGTCACCATTGGTTCCCTCTTATGTGATAGTGGGATTCATTTCTGAGGCTTGACCTTGCTCACCATTAAGCAGCTTAGTAAGAACACCAATAACTTTAATTTTTACTTACATGAAATGTCCATAAAATGATGTGAACTAGAGTGAACATCCATAAAAATTCGAAGATTCGATTCGTTTTTATTATAGTACCGTACCTCAAAATATGGTGCTCCTCCATTTAACGAACTAGAAATCCATTTTCTTCCAGGTCAACATCGTTTAATGGAATGGTGTTTATTACATTATATTAAAAAAAAAAAACCCAGAAATGTAAAATAAATACAAAAACAATTCGAAAAATTAAATCAGTTAAACGTTATAACAAGTATCCGACATCTCAGCTGAGATTATAGTATTAATATAAGTCGTCCACGAGGAAGTTATTATAAAGTATAATAACAGTAGCTTTTTGAGAATTTCGGTTATAAAATCTATTTTAGAACATCATTTATAAAAGAAGAAAGCCTCACTCGTATTTCTTTGTGTATTGTCATATTTTTTCACACACTCCACGCCGCTTCTGTCGTCACACTTCGTCACAAAAGTTTAGACCCCCCCCCCTTCCCCCTCACTGCGTGACGTCATATGTGGACAACCTCTATGGGCCTATTTAGTTGTTGTTTCAAAATGCACTAAAAACTGAAAAAAGTTATCTACAATCTATGTCATAGTATAAAAGGGATTGCCACACCTTCAAGGACGCAACACTATCTATACTGAGAAATCTTTACTGCAGACTTCGACTTCCATGACATCGACATCCGAAGTTCTCTAGAGCCGATTTACCATTCCATAACAGCTTTCGTTTTAAGGATCGATAACATTTCCAAGCGCCGATCGCTTTCCGATACAGCTGGGAACGATGCATGGCGGACATTTTTCAGACGCATAAGATAACGTCAAGAGATAGACAGGAAAGAATCTACCAAAGTGTACCATCAAGACGAGAGACAGAAGACATAGGAGATCCAATGCACCCAAATTTCGATGAGGAAATGGCAACCGATGATGGTGAAGAACAGCGGAAATACAAACGGCGCTTCACTACACGTCTGCAAACTTGTGAGATTAAAGTAGGGACATTTTTTTTTTAACGTACGCCCGCTATTACTCGAGGCGAGAATCTCCGGTTAGTATATCTAACCTGAGACTGATGTTTACGTGAGTATCCTTTTTTCCATGTATAATCACAGGTGTCCACTCGCCATTCAGGCAGATACTCGCCGCCTTCGGAGGGTATCCATTAGAACTGAGTCGGCTCAGGTGCCGCCAGTCCCTGGTCGACGACACTTCTTCAAATGTCTTCGCCAGGGCTCGAATTAATCCAGTCCAAGTCCCGGTCGACGAAACTTCTACAAATGAGCTCGCCCGAGCTTGAACCTGAATCACCCGATCGCCAGCGCAGTGTGGTAACCATTACACAAGCGCGGCTCCCCGTAGGGACATTTGTGTGAACGTGCATGGTGCTGGCAACCTCATAGTGTAAAACAAATTGTTACAGAAATAAACCCCTGCAAGAGCACCTGAATTACTTCATGGAGGCTTCCTGCAAGAGACCAGCTACAGTGGTGACTCTATGCTCCTTTAGAAGGGAAAAGGGAAATGATGTTGATGATAATGATGATGATAATGATGATGATAATGATGATGATAGTGATGATGAAGATGATGGATGAAAATGATGATGACGATGATAATGATGACAATGATAATGATGATGACGATAATGATAATGATGACAGTAATGATGATGATGATGTTGATGATAATGATGATGATGTTGATGATAATGATGAAGATGATGGATGGTAATGATAATGATGATGATGATAGTGATGATGATTATGATGATAATGATGATGATGATAGTTATGACGATGATGATGATAAAGATAAAGATAATGATGATGATAATGATAATAACGATAATGATAATAATAATAATAATGATAATGATGATGATAATAATGATGATAATGATGATAATAATGATAATGATGATAATGATTATAATAATGATAATGATGATGATGATGATGATAATGATGATGATGATGATGATGATGATGATGATGATGATGATGATAATGATGATGATGATGATGATAATGATAATGGTAATGATAATGGTAATGATGATAATGATGATGATATAGATGATGATTATAATGATGATGATGATAAAGATGATAATAATGGTAATGATGATGGTAATAATGATGATGGTAATGATGATGATAATGATGATAATGATTTATGTAAACAACCTGCCTTTGCTGACATAGGTGAGCTCGGATGATGTACGTACATCTCCAGACGAGTCTAAGTAAGTGGCCTGGCACTCAAAAGTGCCGAGGTCTGTATCATCTGGATTTTCAAATGTAACCGACAGATAAGCTGGGACTGCAACACTACCAACAGCCTTGAACCTAAATAAAATAGACATTGCTTGATTTAGCAATGAACATTACTAAAAGTACACATACGCATTTATATACAGCAAAGTGTCTCCGTATTAAAATTGTATATTTGTTTTTCAACGTCGGTTATCTCATCTCATCTCATAATCGTTTCCTCTTCTACCCCGTGAAACGAGGTGTAGAGGGGACCCAAGTGCACAAGGCCCAAGGGCAGACATGTAATCAAAGAGACTTGGCAAACAGGTGATTAGCCCATTGTGCCCGAACTTGCCCTCATGTGTACTCATATTCGCTATAAAACCTCCGAACCATCGAGACGTCATTCCAGCCAAAATGGACAGAGTCTCATATACCCGAAGGTTTCGAGGGATGTCCTTCCTCATCTGCACAAAGGCATTTATAGAGGAACTCTCAGGACCCGTAGGTCTGAGGAAAGGAGCAAAATCTGTGACGGGCACAGCAGTCTTTGGTACTGGGAGGTCCCCACTCAGAGTGGTGTACCACGCACAGTCAGTAAAGACAAAGGTCGCCTGGAAGCCAAACGCCGGTTATAAGGATATAATATAGTATACAGTAAAGTATCATATAGCATAGCATAGCACAGAGTAGTATATTATACCATTGTAATGTAGTAGAAAGGGTAGTAGTCTAGCACTGTACAATATTCAGTGCAGTATTTTTTTTTTAAATTTGAAGATGAGAAATATCTCGTTGAACCTCTGAGGGGTTATAATTGGGATATATTTAGCATAGAAGAGCAAAGTAGGCTGAGCGCATGCTGTGATCTACTTTGTTAATAAGGATGCGGTCTACTAAATACAATTTGTCACTTTAACTACGTTTACAGTTTTTGTTTTGCTAATACTTATTTTTTTGTCAATGCATGGAGGTATATCGGGAGTCATCCTTATATGACAACCAGATATGTTCAATGCTTTAATATACAGATATGAAAGTAAACCTCTGTCTGTGAGGCTAATTACAACCTCATTAACTCTTGAAATCATCCACACTTCCAGGGATTCCCCAGGTGATGAAACATACTGAGAGCCCAGCAATTACACACTAAGCTTGGGAGATTCACTTGAGCCCCAGACGTAACTCTGGCTTTTTACCTGGTTGGCTGCATGCAGGAGGATCTCACTGTGGACCCATGGTAAGCAGGAGGAGCTGAAAAATGGCTCTCTGTAAGACGTGACAATTCCTTGGGAGAATCCAGAACCAGAGCACAGAATTTTAGCTCTGCATATTTAGAGAGCCCCCTTCAATTGCGTGGAATGCACTGTATGCTTAGGACCAAACGTGATAATCCTTTACATGCAAGCCAAGCTGAAGAAACTGGAGCTCATGACTTCAACTCCATACGTTTGGGAATGGCAGAAAAGCCACAGGAAAAGTCTAGATCTACAGTGTAGTTAATACCAATGAGTCTTCAACTTGGTATTGGCTGCATAACATCGAGAAGCTCAGCAGCTCTAGTTAAACAACAGAATCAAAAACAGCAAGAACAGTATTTTTTCAACTATCAATAATAAAATAACTTTACGTGCGTGCTAAATGAAGAAAGCATTTAAGGCGAACAAAAATATTTATTTATTGAACACGCACACAAATATAGTGCACATGGAAGGAAAAAATACACAGTATTTTTACCGAAATTGAATGGGAGAAAATAATAGTAACACTGAAACCTCCCACGCATTGTCGTAAGATGCGACTAAGGAAGGTTGGGCATGGGGCTGGTTACTTCATCCGGTATAACATTTTAAACCACAGAAACTTAAACAAAAAACATGGACATGTCAACAGAAGTAAAAAAGTCAGTTCAGCAATCCAAGACAGGAGAATTTCCTCCGGTAAGGAGGCTCATGACACAACCCAGGGAAAGCCGAAATAAGTCTGGGTTTGCTGACTCACATTTGTTCTTCTATGAGAATCTTCAGAAGTGGCAACTGGGATGTTAGCATTTTAAATGAACACAGGAAAACTGCACAGGTGGCAGTAAAAATTGGGAATTACAAGATAGATATCTTGGGACTCTGCGAGACAAAATGGAAGGGCATAGAAATGAAGAAACTGATCGCAGGAGAAATAGTGTTGTTCTCAAGACATGAGGAAAAAAGTGATCACCACAGTGAGGAGGTGGCGGTCATGCTGCCTAACGAAGCTCTGAAATGCTCATAGAATGAGAAGCAATGGGACTTAGAGGATCTGATGGGTGATGATGTGAAGAAAAAGACATTACATTAATAAGAACAAATTTAAACAAACATAATATGTTAGTACTAGTATTACAAAAGATGTAATAACTCAGACATAATATGATGAGGTGTAGCACTGCAACGCCTCAGATAAGCTGTCTGTTGTCTGGACGAAATTATTAATGTCCAGTCACATACATGCGTTCATGTTTTCGTCAGACAGAGGAGAGCGGTACTTTGATTTAAGAATGCTCATTTTCGGAAACTGTACATTGTGTTACTTTTTATTATTTTCTTCTTTCCTTATTTCAACTCCATAACGAGCATAGGTCTTCAACAAACGTATGTTAAGTCTTCCTATCCCGTGCCATCAGCTCAAGCCCATTTCATTTCTTCTTCCTCCCCTTCATGTCTGTTTCCAGTTCTCGTCTCCATGTGTTCATTGGTCTTCCTCTACCGGTTTTACTCCGGGGATTCTAGAAAAAAAATCTGCCTGGTAATGCTGTAAACACAGATTCTCAGAATGTTTCCTATCTATCTCCAGCATCTTCTTCTCATCTGTTATTCCACTGGCGCTTGTCTAGTTCTTGTCATCAGTTCCCTATTAGTGATCCTGCCATACTTCAATCGTTCTATTCCATGCAAGTACCCATTTATGAAAGTCTGTATCTTTTTAGTTGTTGTTTTTTTTTTTGTTCTTCTTCACGTACAGGGCTATACAATAATACTGACTTGACATTTGAATGGTGTTATTCGTATTATTTAAAATATTTTACATCTGAAAACAATCGATTTAATTAAAGATGTAGAAAAAAAAATTACGGAATTTTATATATCATGTCGTCCACCTAAAATCTCTCAGCGGTCGAACGTTGTACCGCGATCTACGTCTGGCTCAACCCTGGTGCACAGTATACTCTCGTCAAGTCTATTCTGATCTCTGCTAGACTAGTGAAGCGACACCTGACGCTGATTTGTTCAGGGTAGCGTCGCGCAGTGTAGTGCAGTGTGATGTAGTTTTGCGTAGTGTAGCGTCGCATAGGGTAATAGTCGTAGTGTAGTGTAGTGTAGCGTTGTACATGATAGTATTACGTCCTGTAGCGTCGTATAGAATAGTGTCGTGTAGCACAGTTTAGTATAGTGTTGCGTAGTGTAGCGTCGTATATGATAGTGTGGCGTAGTTTAATGTAGTCCAGCGCTGTGCATGGTAGTATTTTGTTATGTAGCGTCTTTAGCACAATATAGTGTAGTGTAGCGCGGCGTAGTGTAATGTACTGTATGTGTGGCGTAGTACTATATAGTGTGTCGTAGTGTAATGTTGTGAAGCGTAGCAATTATGGTATGGAGCTGTGTAATGGATTGTGGTATAGTTTGATGTAGTGTAGTGTAATAATAGTGTGACGTTGTGTAATGTAGTGTGGCCTAGTGTAATGTCATGTATATTAGTGTAATGTAGTATTCTGTGGTGTAGCGTAACGAAATTTAGTATGTAGTATAAGTACAGTTTTTGCTTAATGTAATGTAGTATAATGTTGTGAGCATATTGTAATGTAGTATGGTGTAGTGTAATGCAGTGTAATGTAGGGTAATTTAGTGTAGTGTATGGCAATTTAGTTTAGTGTAGGGTAATGTATTGTAGCGTAGTGTCATGAAGTGCAGCGTAATATTGCAGTTGTGTAGTGTAGTGGTGTAATGTAATAGCGTAGTAAGGCATAAAGTACAGTGCAACGTGTAGTGTTGTGTAGTGTAGCGAATTGTGATGTAGTGTAAGTTATATCGCACGTTGTGATCGTAGGTGTCATTCTATAGCATATCACATCACACGTTATGACCTTATATACGAGTATTATTTCTAAAAGATATCACATTGCATGTTATGACCTTATATATTATTTCTGAAAGATATCACATCACACGTTATCACCTTATGCATTATTTCTAAAAGATATCACATCACACGTTATGACCTTATGTATTACTTCTAAAAGATATCACATCACATATGGTGATCTTAGTTGTTTCTTCTAACACATCTGTAACTGTCTTTTTTCTCTTGTTGTGATCACTGGCCCAAGACAGTATACATGTTGTTAGATGTGTAGTGCGAGCGTATGATGAATTGAGTGTGGGTGCGAATGAAGACGCGAATGTGTTTAGGCTCGTATAGATGTAGATCCTGCAACCCATACTCTCACATGCAGTAATCAAGGATGCTTTGACACTGCAGGCATGTTTCAAGACATTTATTGACGGGAACACACATAGTATCAACAGGAACAGTCAGTGTAACAAGGTCATGCTGACCTGACATCGATAGGTATACATTTGGCATTCAAAAAGGTAAACATCAGAATAGACGTGCATGGTCAATAGCAAAGTTCTTCAATAATGACAGTTCGTAGCGTCGCCCTTGGCGTCTCTGACTAAACGCG
Organism: Oreohelix idahoensis; assembly: GCA_024509875.1. Classification (NCBI taxonomy): domain Eukaryota; kingdom Metazoa; phylum Mollusca; class Gastropoda; order Stylommatophora; family Oreohelicidae; genus Oreohelix; species Oreohelix idahoensis. The sequence goes on along the minus strand of JAMPIV010018053.1, from coordinate 320,214 downwards.
TCAGATGCCTTAGTCACTTGGACACATAGGTGCAACTTGGCACTCCCCGCCAATTGCACATATCAGGCTGTAGTATAATAGCCAAAAGCACAGGCCTCGTTCTGACGTCGGCCGTGTACTTCTGTTAAATAGGTTATCATCAACCCTGCAGTAATACTTATTGTAGATATGAACTCCGCCAATCTGCGGCTCCCACAATATATCTTCGTCACTGGATTTCTGGACAATATAAGACTAACAGTCTTGGATGGCTACCTCGAGCACAAATATATAAGTTCTGAAATGGCGGATCAGTGAGCTGCTGTTCACCCTAGGTAATCCTTTACATGTTCTGCCACCGAAAAGCGTAATAATGCATAAAGGTCGGTATTACCTGGAAAATGAATCCTCAGAACTAAACAAGGAATTCTGTCGTCATCCCGACGCACAGAGATTCACTGGGGAAAACTGCCATAGCAGTTACTTCGAAGATTCTCCCCGAAAAAACAATGGACTCTTGGTCCCTTCAGAAAAACAGGACCTCCCGGCTTCCCGGAAGTATATCTCACCCCCGCTTAAAAAACCTTCCCATAGGCCTACGCCGAACTGTCAACCTCTGACCCTAAAGGTCAAACACAATGAATGAATAAACAAGGGAAGACAACCCCTAATCAACCTGACATCGCAGGTAAAGACACAATTATTCTTATGATACAAACATAAGCAAATAACTTGACAGATGACTCCGTCGAAAATGACAGCAACATTACTACCACCCCCCTGTAAAAAAAAAATGCAATTTTTTTTTTTTTTAAATATGTTCATGAGCAAGATAGCACCAGTATCACTTCTGTGCTCATGCAAACAATGAACCTAATATCAGGTACAATAGAAGAGGGTACAAATCATCTCTCAACATAGGAGAAAATATTTCCTTTAAGCCAAACAAACTAAGGGATACCATTCAAGAAACCTAAGTTGCTGGCAATACCAATCATATATCAAACATTACTAAATAATATAATCATAGCAATATACAAATGTCAATGCTATTTTAGCAACATATCACTGATGGATGGACAAAATGAAATTTGTTAAATTATCTAAGCATCATCCAAATACATTTGTATTACAACATATTATGATATTAAGGACAGACCTAAGTCTGAAAATATATCAGGAAAAACTAGGACACAAGATTTAACTGGAATCATGTGGGCATCTAGACAATATGTCCGCCATCACATTATCCGAACCACGGATAGCTCGCACCGTGAAATGGAAAGGCTGAAGAGCAATAGCATAACGAGTAGATCTCGAGCTCTTCAAATCCTTACTTTGCATAGCCGTAAGAGCTTTTTGGTCGGTTTCCATAAAGAAATGCGCGCCCAGAAGGAACCTTTGTAGCTTAAGAATGGACCAAACCATAGCCAACAATTCACGGTCCAAAACCGAGTAATTCCTTTCTGCCGCATTCAGCTTCCTAGAAATATACATTACAGGATGCAGAGTTCCTGAATATTCCTGCATTAGTGCCGCTCCAATGCCAGTGGAAGAGGCATCACTACGAAGGACAAAAGTCTTATCAATCGTCGGTAGTCTTAAGATAGGATGAGATGAGAACAAATTCTTAACCTGATCCAATGAAGATTGGCATTCTTGGGACCAACGCACCATATTAGGAGAACCTTTTTTCAATAACGTTGAAAGTGGTGCCATAATGGAGGACAGATTCTCAATGAATCTTCCATAGAATTGTATCAATCCCAAGAGACTACGCACTTGCTTTTTTGTCTTCGGAACCGAGATATTTAATATCTTTGAAATGTTTTGGTCTTCTGTCTTCAACAGACCATGACCAACTCGATGACCTAGGAAGGAAATTTCACTAAACCCAACAAAAGCTTTAGAGGGTTTAGCAGTCAAACTATGCTCACGTAGAGTAGATAGCAATTCCTTTAGACCCACATAGTGTTCTTCCCAAGTATCGCTGAAAAGACAGATGTCGTCTAAATATGCAATGACATCTGCACGATCTGATAGAATTCGTCGCATCATGCGTACGAAAGTCGCTGGGGCGTTCATAAGCCCGAAAGGCATAAAATTCCATTGAAACAGACCCCTAGGTGTCGAAAAAGCAGTGAGAGGTTTGGCGTGTTCCGTCAATGGGACTTGCCAATAACCTTTCGACAAGTCTAGTTTAGTAAAGAATTTAGCTTTAGAAAGTCTAATAAGTAGATCATCTAATAACGGCATAGGTTCAGCATCGAACTTCGTAACTTGATTTAATTTGCGATAATCAACGCAAAGACGTATGTTATTGTCTTTCTTTCGAACAATAACTATTGACGAAGAATAAGCTGAAGTGGATGGTTCAATTATTTGTAGTTGAATCATTTCATCCAATTCTTTCTCGACTTGTGCTTGAAAATGAATAGGTATTGGGTATGGTCTTACTCTGATCGGATTACGATCAGTAAGTATGATGTCATGTTCTATGACATCTGTGTGTCCAGGAATGTCGGTAAGGACATCCTGATATGATTGTAACGTAGAGGATACTTGACGTTGTTCCTCAAAAGACAAGTTGGAAGAGACTGTAACGTCTCTCCACGATTCCGTTGAAGTAAGTGGAATCGTAGGAAGAGGTAAGTTCACGTCAGAAAAAATAGTTTCCTCATCCTGTATAACAGACAGGGATGAGATGTGACCATGTTGGACTGGAGAGTCGTCCGTCGCCTGGAAAATAGGCTGTAAATAGTCTGGACGTTCAATAAACTCTGTTAGCATATTTATATGGAAGGTTTTATGCCTTCCATCCACATCGACAATATAGTCGACATCAGAAATTTTCGAGACTATAGTGTATGGACCCTTCCAAGAAATGAGAAGTCTATTCTCTCTTGAGGGCAGTAAGACATATGCTTTGTCTCCAGGACAAAGTTGACGTAGGCGTCTTTTCTTATTAGCAAATCGCCTAGCTTTTTCTTTCGCAAATTCGGAAGATGAAGTTGCTAACCTGCACGATTCGATAATCTTTTCTCTAAGAGCTATAACATATTCATATGACGATTGTGTATCATCGTCAATATTATCGGAAGTTATCAAATCGTGTAACAAGGACATTGGCCCGCGCGGTTTCGCGCCAAAGACAAGTTCGAAAGGAGAAAACCCTGTATGCTCGTTGGGAACCTCTCTATAGGCAAAGAGGACTGCAGGTAAAACCCTGTCCCAATCTTCAGGATGATCCTCCGTTATCTTGCCAAGTAAGTTCTTTAGTGTCCTGTTAAGACGTTCTACCAATCCATTGGACATTGGATGATAAATACTACTGAGAGACCTTTTAATGTCTAGCGTAGCCATTACCTGAGACATAACGTCCGAAATTAACTGAGTGCCGTGATCCGACAGTATTTCTCCGGGGAATCCCAGACGAGAAAATACGAGCCAAAGAGCATCAGCGATATCGACAGTTGATATGCTCTTCAGAGGAATAGCCTCTGGCCAACGCGTGCACATGTCCACGCAAGTGAGGATAAATTGGTGTCCTCTGGCTGACTTAATTTTGAACGGACCAATGATGTCTATAGCCATTTTCTGAAACGGCCGAATCGGAATATCTGCAGCCTGAATAGGAGCAGCATGTCTCGGACCCCTAGACTTGACCTCTTGACAAATTTTGCAAGATCGGCAATAAATTCGGATGTCTTTATTCACGAATGGCCAAAAAAAAGACGCAAGGACTCTAGTTTTAGTTCTGGAAAAACCCATGTGTCCAGCACACTGAGAATCGTGTGCATGCCGAAGAATTAAGGCTCTCATACACTTAGGCACAAGAATTTGCGAATGCATAGACTTGTCCGAGTGTTGTACCATTCGTACCAATATACCATTCTTCATAGTAATATACGATTTGTGATTCGTATTTTGATTGGGATCCCCTTTCTTTGCCAGAAGGAAGTATTTCTTCAAAGAAGGATCCTCTTCTTGACGTTTAACAAACGAGTCATGGGAAATCACCAAGTGCTCGTCTTGGCTATCAACTTCATTACTATTATCAGATGAAGTTGGGGGATTAAGAGCTTGAGCTCTTGTCACCCCTGCATTGACCGTTTGAATGTTTCTTTCTTCCCAACTAGCAATTTGTTGCGGGGTGCATTCCTTAACCCCATGAATACGACCGATTATAAGATCCGCAATAGGATTAGGAAGAAGACATGCATGGACATCTCCTGTGAAGAAAGGAGTGTCAATCCTAATAATAGCAGTAGGATAACTTTCCATAGTACCACCAAATGTAACACATTTGATTGTTTTTCCAGTGGCACAGCAAGGATCTATCAGAGACTCCTTAACCCCGACGGTAGTACATCCCGAATCGAAAAGTACTGAGACTAGCCTATCATTTATTAGACCTTTATCTAAGATGAGAGATCCTCTCCCATCATGCGCAACTGTAGCAGGTAGAGCAGGAAGAGGGTGACCACAACTTAGCGTAGATACAGTTGATGAGTCAAACAATGTTAAGCATTGGGGGCATTCAGTTGCTCTCCCAAAATCGAAAGCACAACCAGTGATAGCCCTAGAGTTACCACTATCATTTGCTGTATTACAGGCTCCATCAAACTCTTGTTGCGCAGAGTTTGCCTGTTGGTAAGGTCTTTTCTTGTTAAACCTAGGTCTACCTCGATTATCATTTCCCCTGTAATTATTTCGACTATCATTTCCCCTGTAATTGTTATCATATTGCCTATTGTAATCATCATTCCGGTTTGAATCCCGGTTTCTAAATTCACCATCGTCATAATCTTGACGTCGAGAATGATTACCTCGAAAATTTGAATAATTATTATTTGGATAGCCTTTGCGAAAGTGTCTCAAATTATTACCACTAAAATTACGAGAACTACCATCTTGTCTCCACTGCATAGACGAAGAACCATCATGTGTTGGATTATTCCGCTTCTGAGTGTAATTTTGATTACTTCCCCTATTCCAATTTTGTTGAGCACCCTGAAATTTTTTTTTTGAAATTAGGGCCATATGGTGTTGCCGAAGCAGCTGGCAACCCTTCTTTCACTTTAGAATTGCTAACTGTAGCATGGGGATGTGCTGTGGCATACTGACAACAGTATTCCTCCATTTCTTTTAAGTTTTTAGGCTTACGCTCATGAAGGAATGCAAGAAAAGAATCATTAACAGATGACAAAACCTTATCTCGCAATAATAAGTCCATTAGACCTTCATATGTTTTCTCAATCTGAGACAACTCAACCCATCGTGTAAATGTACGACGTATCTTTGTAACAAATCAGAGAAATCTACTCCATTTTCTGGCAACATTGTCCTAAAACGAAGACGATAGTCTTCTTGTTTTAGTTGATATTTTTTTAGTAATGTTGCCCTGACAACATCATAATTAGTCCTCTCATGTTCGTCTATTGTCATAAGAGTAGTCACTGTGTCACCTGTAAAAAATGGCATCAGTTGTTCAACATATTTTTTCCTTTTTTATGTTATGCGTATCGCACAAAAATTGGAATCTATCTAGATAATCTGCTACGTCATCCTTTAAAGGATTGAAATGAGGCAATTTAATCCTACTAACAAACTCCCTTGTCGTACTCGAAGTTGTTTGCTGAGCACCCGTACTCGCCAATTTCAATTTCTCTAACTCCAAAGTTGCGAGTTTTTCATCAAGTTCCATCTTCTGTTTTCTTTCCTCATGTTCCATTTTTCTGATTTCAGCCTCAGCTTTCCTCTCCTCTGCAGCAGCTTGAGCTTTCCTCTCCTCTGCAGCAGCTTCTTTGTCTAATCTCTTCTGTTCCGCTTCTTTGTCTAATCTCTTTTGTTCAGCTTCAAATCTCCTTTCCTCCACCTGCATCTGCAATTTCTTTTGTTCAGCAGCAATATTAGCTTCTCTGTCTAGCCTTTTTTGTTCCGCCGCAGCTTCTCTTTCTAATCTTTTCTCTTCAGCCTGAGCTTTTTTCTCTTCTGCAGCTAATGCTTTGTCATACTGAGCAACAACCCATTGTTCTAACTGTTGACCAGTCTTATCAAGGGCTCTCCCTTGTGTAATAAAGTAGTCCAATGTAGACATCTTGTCTACTGAGATCAGTAACTTGAAAAAAAATTAAATAAATTACCTTATCCCACTTCAATGGGAGACAAGTCTGAAATGCTAGACTTGTATACTCACTTCACTTTCTTTCACACTCTTAGTCTTGTTTATAATGTACCCAAAAAATCACCTGAGTACCTGTGGAAAAAAAATTCCCTTTATATCCCACTCAATGTGGGCACAAGTCTTTTTTTATAAAGAACTTGAATATGTATTTCATCTTGTCTCAATCTTTGTAGATAACAAGTCTTTTATCAAAGAACTTGTATAAATATCTTATATAATATTATTTAACAAACTCTATATGAAGAGTCTACCTTATCAATAATATCAAAACATGACCAAGTATGTGTATGTAGACTGTGCATGACAGTAATGTAGTACAACCCACACTGGCCACCAGAAATGTAACTGTCTTTTTTCTCTTGTTGATGTGATCACTGGCCCAAGACAGTATACATGTTGTTAGATGTGTAGTGCGAGCGTATGATGAATTGAGTGTGGGTGCGAATGAAGACGCGAATGTGTTTAGGCTCGTATAGATGTAGATCCTGCAACCCATACTCTCACATGCAGTAATCAAGGATGCTTTGACACTGCAGGCATGTTTCAAGACATTTATTGACGGGAACACACATAGTATCAACAGGAACAGTCAGTGTAACAAGGTCATGCTGACCTGACATCGATAGGTATACATTTGGCATTCAAAAAGGTAAACATCAGAATAGACGTGCATGGTCAATAGCAAAGTTCTTCAATAATGACAGTTCGTAGCGTCGCCCTTGGCGTCTCTGACTAAACGCGTCAGATGCCTTAGTCACTTGGACACATAGGTGCAACTTGGCACTCCCCGCCAATTGCACATATCAGGCTGTAGTATAATAGCCGAAAGCACAGGCCTCGTTCTGACGTCGGCCGTGTACTTCTGTTAAATAGGTTATCATCAACCCTGCAGTAATACTTATTGTAGATATGAACTCCGCCAATCTGCGGCTCCCACAATATATCTTCGTCACTGGATTTCTGGACAATATAAGACTAACAGTCTTGGATGGCTACCTCGAGCACAAATATATAAGTTCTGAAATGGCGGATCAGTGAGCTGCTGTTCACCCTAGGTAATCCTTTACATGTTCTGCCACCGAAAAGCGTAATAATGCATAAAGGTCGGTATTACCTGGAAAATGAATCCTCAGAACTAAACAAGGAATTCTGTCGTCATCCCGACGCACAGAGATTCACTGGGGAAAACTGCCATAGCAGTTACTTCGAAGATTCTCCCCGAAAAACAATGGACTCTTGGTCCCTTCAGAAAAACAGGACCTCCCGGCTTCCCGGAAGTATATCTCACCCCCGCTTAAAAAACCTTCCCATAGGCCTACGCCGAACTGTCAACCTCTGACCCTAAAGGTCAAACACAATGAATGAATAAACAAGGGAAGACAACCCCTAATCAACCTGACATCGCAGGTAAAGACACAATTATTCTTATGATACAAACATAAGCAAATAACTTGACAGATGACTCCGTCGAAAATGACAGCAACAACATCATATCACACGTTGTGATCATAAGTGTTTGTCTAAAACATACCATATCACACGTTGTGATCTTAAGTGTTTTTAAAAGAAATATCATTTCCATTGACATATTCGAGTGCATAAACGGTATTAATGCGAAGCGTATAGACCATATCATCATCACTTTCCTTGTCTGTCCTTATCGAGCACTAGTGTAAAAGCCCGTCATAAGACGGGAATTAAATTCAAAAGCACCAATACCTAACGGCAATTTTACTTATTCAAAAGTATTTTTTTTAAACCACTGTGCATCACCACAGTACATGAACTAAGTAGCAGCAACGAGGATCCCAATCTGTGTATACGGGATCACACATTCTATAAATATTTTTGTGCACACCGTCATTTGCGCGCTTCTCTTTGTCGAGTGTTACTATTTTCGGGAGAATACATATAAGGGAAACAATACAATTAATGTCTAACTTTCAACCAAAGTTGCAGCCCTTAGCGTTAGTGTCAGAAAAAGCTGGGATTTTATATTATATACTAGCACTAACCCGTCAAGCTTGACGGGTTTTTAATTATAGTGTGCTGTTTCCGTTCCCGGATGAGCAGATAGAAGTACATTCTTAGAGTGTTTTTGGTTTCTTTCCATTATACAGTGTAATCAAACTGTTCATGAACACCGTCATTTGAACGCTTTTCTTTGTTGATTGTGCCTATTTTCGGGAGAGTATATATAATGGAAACAATACAATTTTTCAATACGGTTGCAGTCCTCAACTGTTACCAACGTACACACGGCGAGAATTATGTTATTTTAGATTCAATTTAAAAGGTCTTTGATGATAACATTTCTTGCGAAAGTACGTGGATTGTTTTCGAAGAGTGTTCCATGATAATAAGTGGTTTTAACAAAAACTGTCAAGTTTTCATGATTTGTACATCGGGTGAGGGCTCATGCACACCAATTTTTACGCACGTTTTCTTTGTCGAGCGCTACTAATTTCGTGAAAGATAAAAAAAAAAAAAAAATGAATAAATAAAACCAAAGTATTTGTTTTATATAACAACCTCGCCGCGCAAGTTGCATACCGTGCGTTGTGCACTTTTTTTTTTCTGGCGCGAGTTACTATTTTGAGTGAGACAGACCGACGTAACATACATCGGTAATTATGTTAGCTGGGATTGATGATGCACCCATCACTGCAAATGGTTCTCTCACACGAACCTTGCACGAGGTATTCCCTTGCTCTTGAAGCAGTTATTACAGTAGCAATTTGCTTTACATGATGACTTTGCCAGTCTCATACACAACCTCTTATTAGTCGTTTTGTTCGAATAACCCGATAAAGCAGTAAACCCATTCTTTCTGTCTCTTCAGCCACCCCTGGGAACTGCACGTGCTACATGCAATCTACAGCAGTGTTTCTTAACCTTTGAGAGGTCCTGCACCCGTTTATAGCATATGAAGAAGCCTCACACCCCTTTGCAGTTTCAGAAGAAGCCTCGCACTCCTTTACTTTCTAGCTTGTGACAAAACGGGGCGGCCCCTATCGATCTTTGTTTCATTCCGGCAGTGTCGGTACATTTGTGGTACTGATTTTTATTATATGCTTTCAATTATCGAACTTTTCTTTCTTTCTTTCTTCGTTATTTTTCTACTAAGTAGAAGATATTTGAGTATTGTCGAATTGCTTGACACTTCCTGTAGGTGATAATAATCACATTTGCTTGACGCTACCCAGATTTGCTGAGATAAGTACTCGCAGTCGCGATGAAGCGGCACAGCTTGGCTAAGATTAGCACAAGATCTCGTGTACCGGCGGAAACTTATGACATAAGTGTTTCCTGTTCTACTTGTTATGACAATAGTACTTTCTGATAAAGTAATGATGGTTACATTTTGAACAAGCTGTTGTATAAGTTTACCGATCTGTCTGTAGGTTTGTACACAAGGGCATCGGACATCTTATTACCATATATGGGAGAGTTGACCTCTGCCTTACGTTCAAAATTATCCGATGTCAGAATATTTTGAAATTACCCCATAACCCGCCTGTTTGAATATGATTGGAATTTTGTTATAGCTCATAACAAACGAAGGCGTGGGAAGGCAGGGAATATAATCTGATCATTTTCTCAAGCTATTTCTCTTTAGAAATCGTTCGCCAAGACACCAGACTGCTACAGTGAAGAATTAGAATTCAGAATTCTTTCTTAAATACCGGACACCTTGTATTGGAGTATTTATCAGGACTTACAATATAGCCCAGGAAATCTCCAACATTTTAAAAAGGAAACCGGGACTGAGGAAACTGAAAGACCACGTACGAAGTTAGAGAGGGAAATTATTAAATTAACGACGCCCCAGACGAGTGTAAGAGGCCGATTCAAGTCTCTTTTATTCATTTGAGTAAGAAGTCTGTGAGTAAGGATTGGCGTAAGTTGTGATTTACATTTCATATTTATTACTAACATGTTAACTAACATATATATATATAACCATATGAAGTGTATTGTGTGTGAAACTCGCTATTGGATGTCAAAGTCATTTCGATTTTGGCAACATCAGCGTATAGAATGATGATTTCATGAACCACCACTGCACGGGCTGGTGATTGCTTTATTGATAGTTTCGAAAAGAGAACTAAAAGCATAAAGTAGTTCCAGGTTCCCTATGGAGCAGGGAGGGAAAGATGAAAGAAATAATGTACATTCTAACTATAATACTTACATTTTCAAAGCAATGTAAATGTCCCTATAAACATAGTCAATCTAAAATTAATGTTAGTTTTCAAGCTTTAAAGCAGTGTAAATATAAATGAAAACATATTCAGTTTATATTGTGAACACTTTTCAATCAGCGGAGATGTATATGTAGAAAGACTCTATCTGTATTGTGAACCTTATCATTTAAATATAAAGTAACTATGAAAGCTATTCTATTTAAATGTAAAGAAAGTTTTATCCCGAGGGATTAAATTTATTTCTTTTCGTGGGTAAAGTCTGAGTAATAGGGATGATGGTATGGGAAGATAGGAACCCATAACTATGGGGTGGAAAACGCCATACTCAGAAGAGCGTTTCGTTCTATTCTTTTACCATAATTATTGGTGGTACCAGCAGAAAGTACCATCTCTGGACCAAGAAGGGAACCGTGGTCTAAGCTTTAAGACAAATGACCCACGTGGTAGACTCTCCTTGACATTTCTGGGAAACGAGCTACCCCCGACAACCTGGATCAGAGACGAGCGTGAGCAGAGTGAAAAGAACCAACCCATAAGATGGAGCAGAACCATCATTGGCAGCTAAGTTCAAATCTATACTGCCATTTGAACTTCTTGTAACATCTCACATTCCATACAGACTGTGATGATAACTTTTCTTGATCCATAACTATTCAAATTATTTTCCAACTGTTAAAACCTAAAGTGATTATTAAATTTTGTTATTTGTAATGTTACAAATTTAACTTTGATTTAATCATGTTAAAGTTATTGCATGTTTGTCTCAGTCAAATTACTACACACACTCTAAACAGAGCTATACTAAAATAATAGAATTCCACTGAGTAAATTAAGAGTGGGGGATTAAACGAGCTGAACTTAAGAAGTGCTTAAATCCTTCATAAAGCGTCGGCAGAATTACAGAGTTAACATACTCAGCCAAAGCAGTATTGTTTTCGCTTATTCGGAATATCTTGTGAAGACTCCCTGGAGATAGAAGCGTTTTGTTTCTTCTATTTACATATCTGCCAAGAGTAATCTTGTGCGAAGGTAGACACCTTTGACGCCCAAATTAGATACTCTTGAGTTTTAGCCACTATTGTACCACTACTGCAAAGCAGGGGAGGCAATACTATCACATAGCTCACATAACATGCAAGAAATGCTAAAGAAGATATATCGGTTTATTTTGAGAAAATGTTATTTACAGAATGTGACTAATTTTCGGTATCTAATTCATATTGTCAATGTTCTATTTTATACAAATACATTTTAGCACTGTGTATTATATATTGTTTATGGTGATTCGCGTTCTAAAATAGCTGGCATGTCTCGCACACTCCCCACCCCCCTCCCAGAAGGTGTGTCTCGCACCCTCTGTGGTTCATGCAGCCCTGGTTAAGATGCGCTGACCTACAGTAAAATATATATATATATATATATATATATATATATATATATATATATATATATATATATATAACGGTATTGGATCAGTTTTACAAATTAACGTTACACAGGGACGAAGGATATAGTTACCATCACACATTTCTTACTCTTTGACTCCACAGCAACGCTCTGAGCGTTGCAAAATTCAACACGCCGTGCCCCAGCAACGCTCATAGCGTGGTTTTTAGTTTATCACGAATAAATCCCAAAAAATCGTCCGCTTCATGCAGTTCATATATTAAAACTCGTAGAATGACTTCCGCTACTATTTAAACAACTAATTTGACTTTAGTTAATCAGCACATGTGCGTGTTTTGATGTTATTATCACAATTTTTGTGAAGATTCGCGTGTTTACGTATTTCGTTGTTTTTGCTAGAGAAATATGTCACGCTTTATATTTACATTTTCTAAGTCTCCTAAGCACATAATTGTGTCAAACTACTTTGAAACATTGCTGACATTGATGATGATTGTTTGGTAGTCACAGTTTGTTGTCAAAATACGGAATATATGCAGAAAAGCTAGACACACTAGATTTAGTTGATGAGTGGGCGTAGTCATATTCTGGCCGATCAAAAAGCAACAAAACTAGACCTACCGTAACATCTAATCACTAGTTCTTAGTAGAAGATGAAGCTAGGGATACTATTAAAACATTAAACAAGAGTAAAAAAGTATTTATATGACGTTATTCTTATTTATTTGTTTGAAAATTATGTAATGCACGATTACATAATTTATTTTTTTCTTACAAAGAACCACGGACAAACTGGTGCGAATAACACTAAATCTACTAATTTTGGCCATAAGCATGTTTTTTTAACTTTGTATATGGATTTACTTGACGTTTGAAGACTAAAAAGAAAGTTTTATTGTCTACGACAGTAATTTGTCTTTCGTAAGATCATAGTCAACTTTTTAGCGTTTTTCAATTTTACATGCAAAATGATTAAATTATACCGAACATACTTGTGTTAATACTACCACAGACATTATATATTTGAATTCTCTATCCATTTCCCTACAGTTTGGTATATAATAAGTACATGTTCAAAGGAAAATTCACAAACAAATTTAGACCGAAAGATGAACACTTCACTCTATAAAATTCTGCCCACAAAAAAGTCTGGCACAGCGTGCAAAATAACTCTGGAATGAATTTAACGAAGACAGAAAGTCTAGCAAAATAACTGAAGTGGTTGATGCTATTCACCTGTTGATTGGTGGCACTATGTCAATTGCATTCCCTGAAGTAAGTGTGACACGAACAAATTCAGTATCTGTTGATCTTTTTTTCAAGTGATCTAGTCGTTCGTCGTATTTCGGATACTCTATTGTCTGTGGTTGATTATCATGTTTATCTGAAACATAGTAAGCGTCAAATAAGGAGATATCACAGGCGTATTAAACATGAATTAAATCAGTGTCACGAGTGGTTTGTAGAGTCTGTCTGAGACCAGACAAATAGTCTGAGTGACGTCTGAGACAAAACAAACGTCTGAGTGACGACTGAGAAGATAAGTGAGTTGAATGTGGATGGAGTGAATTATAGCTATCAGGAGTAAAAGATCAGATAATGACTCTCCCCCCTGCCACTCAATGACTATGTTTCTAAGCTACTTTTACTCCGCCACTCTCTCTCTCTCTCTGCTAGGAGTAAGGACAAGTGCACGTTAGTGACTCCACAAACAACCAAGGACAAGTACAGATAGTAAAGTCGTCTGATCCGCGATTAGTGGTCTAATTTATTATCAGAAAAAAAACTATGGCAAACAAGAAAATTGTCAAATCACAAACCATTAAATCATGAAACTAAACATCTAGTGACAACAATGCTAGTAATAATACGAATCAATATAGATTCAAACTCCCACTATTATTGGGCTAGCTATTTAACTACTCCGTCTGCAGGGAACCCTGAAATAAAGAAGTCCCTACACACACGGAAAAGTCTTCTGACTTCTGTCAGCAACACAGCTATTTATTCCAACTTAATGACCCTATCCTGCAGTTACTTCAAGCTATCCCCTCACCAATTGTTATTTGAGTGCACTTCCTAAAGTCCCTCTTCGTATGCAAACTTGTGTTTATATTCCGCTTGGATTACAGCTGTTGGCGGATCGCAGACGGAGGTATAAAAACCCTTTCCTCTCTCTCTATGCTGCTGACAATCCGTGGAACCAACCCGAAACTATACCTCCACCACGAAAAGAATGTTCAGGTCAAATATTAAGTCCTCTCGATGTACATGTGTGCTTTAATTCCAGGATCTAAAGGGGGGGGGGGGGGGGGGGCGGGATGAATGCACTCAAATTTAATGTGATAAAATCAGTCGTGGACGTTTCATAACTCTCGTCCCCTCCGGCAGTGTCACTTCATTTCTTCATTTTTCTCACTCTTCGTCCTATTATTTGGCATATTTATTGCCCTTACATTCCTTTTGGTGTGACCGCACCTAGACGTGCTTACGTTTCACCAGGTGAACTGTACCAGGTTTATTACACAGGTAAGCGGTAATACGTTTATCACTTGAGTCGCCTAGCCACCTTTGATAGAGGCGATCTGCGTGTGTACAATATGGTCTCGTACGATCGATGAAAAGAAAGCTGTCTGAGGGATGGGCAAAAACACAGGTCATAAGTAGAAAATCGCTCCGCGGGACCATCTCTTTGAAATTATTACACATAAGGTCGCAGAGGAGACAATCTGGGCGGAAGTATTACAACATTATTAGTAAGAGGTCACGCGATGGAATTTTAAAATGTAATTTTTTAAAACATGCGGCGGAAATTCAATTAAAACACCCCTACCCATATAGTGCAAAAGAGATTGGATTGGTGTAAAGTGAGAGCCGGAGTACACAATGGTTCTCATTGGACGATTCGTCGGAAGTACAATCTGGGATTTCAAACAGAGAATTGGAAATAGAATCTAGCGAAATCGGAGTCACAAATCAGACTGCACTGCCGAGTCGAGCTAGCAATTCACCAGAGCCAGAGAGAGACGGATCGGACAAAGAATTCCAAAATTATAAAAGACAGATCGAAGTATCTGGGCAACTTTAAAACTTAAAAATGGAACCGAAAACGCAGCAACAGTGATAAATGCAGTCAGCGACCCATAGCCTGACTGCTTGCGTCAGGGTCAGCGAACCAGAGCTGACCAAGACCCTTCTCATCATCCAACTGTGGTCCTGGAAACAGGCTGCATCACTGCAGTCTGGCTGAGATAGCAGGAATCGAAAAAGGAAGGCTAACCCTGTCCTAAATGCCATGCTGAAACCGGATGTGTCGGGCCGAAAGGCGCAAATATCGTAGCTCCGATGTAAACGGCGACACGAAGTTACAAACGTCCTTCTCAGGACGAATGCAGAAGAAGAAGAACTAAGAATTGGAAAAATAATCTAGCGAAATCGGAGTCACAAATCATACTGCACTGCCACGTCAAGCTAGCAATTCACCAGAGCCAGAGAGAGAAGGATCGGACAAAGAATTCCAAAATTATAAGTGACAGATCGAAGTATTTGGGAAACTTTAAAACTTACAAGTAAACCCGCATATTTAAATACGAAGACTGGAAACTTAAAGGACCAAGATAGAAGTATTTGGGCAACTTTAAAACGTAAAAAAGAAAACCTGCATATTGAATACAAAGACTGAAGACCTAAGGAATCAGATCACCCGTCATAAGAATAATTCTAAATTGTCAAGACCACGTGATTCGAAAGCATCAAAGTGCTATGTCCATTCTAAACTGTGCCAGGAGATTGTGTTCCCTAAAGTTACTTTGGGGTAAGTGCAAACATTTATTTTACAAATATGAATTTGACATGTTTTCCTTGCTAAGTGGTTATATATGAGGATTGCAACCTCAACATACGAAAATAATATGTTCATAAACCACTACAGCAAGCGCCGGTGTTTGTTTTATGCTAATTCGCGCAGAAACGCGAAAGCAGCAGCAACCCCAAACTCCGACTGGAGCATTGATGAGTGATGATTACATCACATGTGCCTAAAGTGACATATATCTTCTTCTTTTTTGATCCTTAGCTGCCGACTGTCAAAGCAGTCAGTGGCCATCATGCCTGGTGGCGTCTTGTAGGGCAGCAACAAATTTATTCCACTTTGTTTGGTCGGCGGCCATACTTCGTACAGTGCCCCAGCTCTGGGTCATTCTTTGCATCTCAGCCTCCACAGTCCTCCGCCAAGTTGTTTTTGGTCGGCCTCTCTTTCGTTTTCCTTCAGGGGTCCATAGCATAGCTGTTCTTGTGATGGCATCAGGGTCTCTTCTGAGGACATGGCCAACCCAACTCCAGCGTCTACCAGCTATGATGGTGTGCATGTTGTTGCGTGCATATTTTGACGCACATATTACAAAAATACGATATGGCTATTTAATATGGAAAATATATATTTGCATTCATTTGTGTATGAAAATGCTTCCTCTGGTAAAGCTAGATAATTCATGATTGATTTACACTTTTGATGATATGAGTGATCGTTCTTGATATTGATCCGGCGCATGGATATTGTATTCATGTCCGTTCTTATTTGTTCGGGCCAGAAAATAGATTAATTTTGCTTGTTATGTTTATGGCCTGAATTCATGTGTACTACTTGTCTTGTGAAAGTAGATTCAGTCGTATATTGTATACCTTTGTATGTTCCGGTCGGACTATATTCTTTCTGCCAGAATCTAGCGCAGGTTTTCGTAGTCTTTCTGGGTTGTGAAGAGTTCCGATAATGTCGCCAAGAAGTGGCTGAGTGCTTTTTCCAGGGCTGGCACTGTTTAAGGTTTAACAGTGATTCATAGATGTTTTTCTAGGAGAAGTTTGTGTCTCTGCAAGAGTATATTTGTCAGAGATCCTCCTCATATGTGTGATTCGGACTCCAGTTATGCCAGACCCTAATTTTGATGATCTCGAGTCGATTAGACCTAGATGGAACATTGTGCTTCGTATCGCTAGGGTTGTGTTTTGTATCGACGAAGATGACAGGCTTTCCTACAGCAGTTATGTCTACGTGAATTAACTTGATTACTGTAGAGCTGTATGGAAAACTATATGAAATTATTTATATGCACATTATAAATTAACTTTGGCTTATATCTACCTTCCTACGAGTGAGTGAGCGACAACTCAGGAAGGCGGCCATGTTATATTCCTGTCATCATATTGTTGATCACTGTCAAGAGAACAGATTATGTATCCTACTATCGGGCAGTGGTATCGAGATCTTGTTATGAGGTGAAAACCCACTATCGTGGTTTATGAGTGTTATACAAACATTGGACATATTTCAGCTTAAGAACTTAGCTATGAAATGAAGGTTCGGCCAATGACTTTTGTATGTTTACCGATCCTCATTGACGCGTTCAGTCAGTAGAGGATACGGCGATTAGTTACCAGAACAGTGAATACCACCTTGGGTTGAATGATATTTCACTACTACATGAATGTATCATCCACGATTCAAATAACCAATGAATGTATGTCAACATGTGTCCATGACTGTATCCGTGCTGTCCAGTTTGCGTGCCTTCATTAAACTATTGAAATGTCAGAGGCAGTTCAAGTCGTCATTGCATTACATGAGAGTGTGTGAGAGTTATTACCAAGAGGTCTGTTACACCGAACTACTACACCATTCGCGTTACTTGACACTCCCACTCAAGGTCTACATGACAAGCACATATAACATCCCTGACACTCTACAGTGGTGGCGAATACACAACAACACGTTTACTCTACAGTGGTGAATCAGATTCCTGGGGTTATGATAACCAGACCATCCCTGACGCCACATACGACACGCATGAACACCAGTGTACAAGTTACAACGGAGCAGTCGATGTCAGCTTGACCTGTATTACCGATCGAATGCTGTATCTAGGTCAGCGCTTGTTGACAGTTTTTCGCTGTACAGACGGTATTACACAGGACATTTGTATCAAGTGTAGAAAATATCTGGAGCAGTACTGTTGACATTTCTCATCATACAGAAGAGAGAAGTGATTGTTGATCCTGTACAGAAGAATCATAGAGTTGTTGAACATAAAGTGCATATTTCATCGTTGGATCTTCATATGCTCAAAAGGATTGAACATTGTAATAAGTTAATTCTATAATTTAATAACTTATTAAAAGTGAAAAATTATTTTGAATAAAAGATAAGCCTTCTCTGCAACACATCCTTTCTGCGACACTCTATTAACATCACATTGCCATATTATGTAATCATATTATTTATGCATTTATGCTATTAAGGTTTACATGTATTTATGTTTATATGTTATTTGTTGTGTGTTAAGTTAGTTTGTATTCTGCGGGCCTGGATGGGAGGTGACTAGAACAGGAAATACCAAGTGACATTGGTCTTGCTCTAGAGCTCTGCAGGAAGCAAATTTCTTAATTGAAATTTGCATGCAACATTGTTTGCAAATATTTGTTAGCTGTGAAGACTGTACTTCTTGTTGTTTTTGGAATATTTCTATGTTCTTTAGTTTTGTTTGATTTGTTTGTATATTGTAGGTCTCATCTTTCCTTTCATTTCAGTTCTTTACACCCTTATGTTTATACACTGTGGCGTTATTTGTCTTGTTGATTTCATTGCGGTTATCATCACAGATTCTGTGATCATTTTTTTTTGATTTTTTCTATTTTGATTTACTTTGATTCCTGCAATTGTTTTTATATTGTCTTTTCTTGTTTGTCCTTGTTAATGTCTTTGGTTGACAGATAATA
Source organism: Oreohelix idahoensis (assembly GCA_024509875.1). Classification (NCBI taxonomy): domain Eukaryota; kingdom Metazoa; phylum Mollusca; class Gastropoda; order Stylommatophora; family Oreohelicidae; genus Oreohelix; species Oreohelix idahoensis. Next base: position 301,665 of record JAMPIV010018053.1, on the reverse strand, counting down.
TATAAGGTATATTTGAATATATTTATATTATAGTACAGACCAGTACTTATGATCATTGATTACATTAAGAAAGTGTACAAGACCTTTGTAAGGTTTGTCTCCCACAGTGATTGGGATAGAAAATATTATTTTCCACAGTTCTCAAGTGATCATTGATTACATTAAAGAAGTATACAAGACCTTTGTAAGGCTTGTCTCCCACAGTGTTTGGGATATACAGATATTGTTTTCCACAGGTACTCAAGTAACCATACAAGTTTTTTCACTAAGACTAAGTCTATAGTATAGACTTGTCTCCCATGAAAGTGAAATAAGGTAATTTATTTACTTTTTCAGGTTTCTGATTTAATAAGACAAGATGTCTACATTAGATTACTTTATTGCACAAGGGAAAGCCCTTGATAAGACTGGGAAAGATTTAGAAGAATGGGCTGTTGCTCAATATGACAAAGCATTAGCTGCTGAAGAGAGAAAAGCCCTGGCTGAAGAGAAAAGATTAGAAGAGAAGCTGATGCTGATGCTGAACAAAAGAAATTGCAGATGCAGGTGGAGGAAAGGAGATTTGTGGCAGAACAGAAAAAAATTAGAAGCTGCTGCTGCTGCTGCAGAACAGAAAAAATTAGAAGCTGCTGCTGCTGCAGAACAGAAAAAATTAGAAGCTGAAGAGAGAAAAGCGATAAGAGAACATGAATTTGAGTTAGAGAAATTAAGATTGACAAGTATGACTAATGTTAATCAGGCATCTGGTGGTAATGGTAAACCCTTTAATTATAAGGTCAAGGTGCCAGCGTTCAACTCTGCCAGTGATGATATAACATTTTGGCTTTCTAGATTTGAACGTGCTTGTCGAGCTCATAATGTTGACAAATCACAGTATGTGAATCAGTTGTCTGAAAATCTAAAAGGGGAGTCTCTGACTAAGTTATTTTTGGTTGAAGAGGCCGACAAGGATAATTATGATGCTATTAGGGCAGCTTTGATAAAGAGATATCAGCTGTCAGAAGAAGGTTATCGTCTTTTGTTTAAAACAATGAGACCTGAGGTAGGTGTAGAATTCTCAGATTTTATTTCAAAAGCACGACTTACACTCTCACGATGGATTGAATTATTTAAAATAGAGAAAACATTTGATGGTCTTATGGATTTATTGCTAAGAGACAAGGTCATGTCTTCGGTAAATAAACCATTCCTAGAGTTTTTACATGAGCGTAAACCTAGTACATTAAAGCAAATGGAAGAATATTGTGACCAGTATGCCACGGCACACCCTGACATGATTCTTAGTAACACTAACATTAAAGAGGGTATGCCAGTTGCTTCAGCAACAGAATATAATCATAATTACTCACACAAATTCCAAGGAGCTCAAAATAAATTTGATAAAAAGGTTAATTGGAATAAGTATCAAAACCAAGGTAACCACTTAAATCAGGGTTCTTCTTCGAAGAACTGGAATCGGGCTGACAGTCCTCGATACGCGAGGGGTGCCCATAATTATAGAAATTTCCGAAAAGGGAGTAACCATAGGAACTACCCAAGTTCTTATGGAAACAACAAAACCAACATTACAGGGATACTCATTATAATGAGCATGATGATTATGATGATGAATATTGTGATTCAAACCCAAATAGGGGTTATAACAGAGGGAATAATGATTACAGAGGCAACAATAACCGAGGTAGATCACAACACAAAAGACATGGTAAATCTCATTACCAGGCTAACTCTGCACAACAAGAGTTTCACGAAGCCGGTAATCAAACCAATGATAAGAAAGATTCTAATAGTGTGGGATGTTCTGCTTTCGATTTTGACAGAGCATTTCAGTGTTCCCAATGCAAAACATTATTCGAGCCAACCACAGTTTCGACTTTAAGCTGTGGTCATCCTCTTCCTGCTCTTCCTGCGTCAGTCGCGCATGATGGAAGAGGTGCTCTTGTATTGAATAGAGGTCTAGTAGATGGTACTCCGGTCTCAATTCTTTTCGATTCCGGGTGCACAACCATTGGAGTGAGGCAGTCACTTATAGATCCTTCTCGAGCCACTGGCAAGATAATCAAATGCATAACATTTGGTGGCACATTGGAGAAGTACTCCACTGCCATTATCAACATCTCTACTCCCTTCTTTACAGGAGATGTGCACGCATGTCTGCTGCCGAATCCGATCGCTGATCTTATCGTCGGTCGCATTCATGGTGCGAAAGAATGCACTCCGCAACAAATTGCCGAGTGGGAAAGTGATAATATGCATACTGCAAATGCTGTAGTCACTAGAGCTCAAGCTCTAAACATGCCGCAATCTTCGCCTTCTGGAGATAATGATGACCAGAACCAAGGTGATCTCTTGGAGATTTCGCATGGTTTCTTTATAAAACATCAGGAAGATGATCCTACTGTAAAGAAATTCTTTACTCTGGCAACGAAAGGTGATCCGAATAAGGATACAAATCGTAAATCTTGGATTACGATGAGGAATGGCGTACTTGTACGTATGGTACAAGACTCCGCTAAATCCATTCATTCTCAAATTCTTGTGCCCAAAAATATGAGAGTTAAAATCTTACAGCACGCTCATGATTCTCAGTGTGCTGGACATATGGGTTTTCCCGTACTAAATCTAGAGTTCTTGCATCTTTCTTTTGGCCTGCTGTGAATAAGGACATACGAATCTATTGTCGATCTTGTAAAGTATGTCAAGAGGTTAAATCCAGAGGTCCACGCCATGCTGCACCTATTCAGGCTGCAGACATTCCCATTCGACCATTTCAAAAAATGGCGATAGACATTATTGGTCCATTTAAGATAAAGTCTGCTAGAGGACACCAATTTATTTTGACGTGTGTGGATATGTGCACACGTTGGCCAGAGACTGTTCCTCTAAAGAGCATAACTACTGCTGATATTGCAGATGCTCTTTGGTTAATATTTTCTCGTCTGGGATTTCCAGCAGAAATATTATCGGACCATGGTAGCCAACTTATATCGGATACCATGTCCCAAGTGATGTCGACTCTAAAGATAGAGAGATCTCTGAGTAGTATTTATCATCCTATGTCCAATGGGATGGTGGAACGTCTGAATAGAACTCTGAAAAACCTACTAGGTAAGATAACTGAGGATCATCCTCAGGATTGGGACAGGGTTTTACCTGCGGCTCTCTTTGCATATAGAGAGGTCGCCAACGAACATACAGGATTTTCTCCTTTTGAACTTGTCTTCGGCGCGAAACCGCGAGGTCCTATGTCCTTACTTCATGATCTCATAACTGCTGATAATATTGTCGATGACACAAAATCCTCTTACGAATATGTCATTGCACTTAGACATAAGATTATCGAAGCATGCAAATTGGCAACTGCTTTTTCTGAATTTGCGAAACAGAAGGCAAGGCAATTTGCCAATAAGACCAGACGCTTGCGACAACTCTGTCCAGGTGACAAAGTATTGGTCCTACTACCTTGTAGAGAAAACAGACTTCTTATTTCTTGGAAAGGTCCGTACGATATAATATCAAAAGTTTCCGATGTTGACTATATCGTCGATATTGACGGGAAGCATAAAAACTTCCACATCAACATGCTCACGGAATTCCATGAACGTCCGGATTATTTACAACCTGTTTTCCAGGCAACGGACGATTTTCCAGTCCAACATGGACATTACTCATCACTGTCAGTAATACAGGATGAGGAAACGAGTTTCTCGGATGTAAATCTACCTTTTCCAATGATTCCGCTTCACTCTAATGAATCATGGAAAGATGTTGCGATTTCTCCCGAATTATCTCCAGGAGAGCAGAAACAAGTCTCTACTATGTTAGAACAATTTCAGGATGTCCTTACTGACATTCCTGGTCAAACTGATGTCATTCAACATGACATTATTCTTACTGACCATAATCCTATAAGAGTCAGACCGTATCCTATCCCGATACATTTTCAAGTACAGGTAGAGAAAGAGTTGGATGAGATGATAGAGTTAAAAATTATTGAACCATCCACATCAGCATATTCTTCGCCGATGGTTATCGTGCGAAAAAAAGACAACAACATACGTCTTTGCGTTGATTATCGCAAATTGAACCACGTGACTAAATTTGATGCTGAACCTATGCCTTTACTTGAAGAGCTACTTACGAGACTATCGAATTCCCATTTCTTTACTAAACTCGATTTGTCTAAGGGATATTGGCAAGTTCCACTATCCGAACACGCCAAACCGTTTACTGCTTTTTCGACGCCTAGGGGTCTATTCCAATGGAATTTTATGCCTTTCGGCCTTATGAACGCCCCTGCAACATTCGTACGCATGATGCGTCGAATCTTATCTCATCGCTCAGATGTCATTGCTTATCTTGATGACATCTGTCTTTTCAGTGATACTTGGAACGATCACTATAATGGGATAAATGAACTATTGTCTATCTTACGCGAGCATAACCTAACAGCGAAACCATCTAAAGCTTGTATTGGTTTTAGCGAAATATCTTTCTTAGGTCACCGTGTTGGTCATGGTTTCCTAAAAACAGAGGACCATAATACAAGTAAGATACTTAACATTTCTATTCCTAAGACTAAAAAGCAAGTGCGAAGTCTCTTAGGTCTAATACAATTTTATGGACGATTCATTCCGAATCTGTCCTCCATTATGTCACCTCTTTCTTCCTTGCTAAAGAAAGGGTCTCCTAATGTAGTCCATTGGACTCAAGAATGTCAATCCTCTTTGGATAAGGTTAAAACTATGTTTTCTACTTCACCTATCCTAGTATTGCCTTCTAAGGATAAGACATTTATTCTTCGTAGTGACGCTTCATCCACAGAGATTGGAGCAGCACTAATGCAAGAGTACTCTGGAACTCTGCATCCTGTGATGTACATTTCTCGAAAATTAAATGCTTCAGAGAAGAATTACTCGGTCCTAGACCGTGAATTATTGGCTATGGTTTGGTCAATCCTTAAACTGCAAAGATTTCTTCTTGGCGCGCATTTCATTGTGAAAACTGACCAGAAAGCTCTTACGGCTATTCAGAGTAAAAATCTGAAGAGCGCGAGATCAACGCGATACGCGATTGCTCTGCAGCCGTTTCATTTTTCTGTGCGAGCTATCCGTGGGTCAGAAAATGTGATGGCAGATATTTTGTCTAGATGCCCACATGATTCATAACTGTTAAATTATATGCCTAACTTTGCTACAATTGTTCCTATCTTGAAATGTGTACACATATGGAATATATCATATATTGATTGTAACACTACTTAGCGGTTCACTGATGTTTATTCACCGCCGGTTTTTCAATGTTTTTTCGTCTTTGATGATCATGATGTTAAGGTATCTAAGATGAAATTTATGTATAAACTGATGTAGAAAGTGTGGCATTGCCAGTATTGTAGTATGCGTTGGTGACACCTCTCGGGAAATATTTATACTTAGAGAAATACTTTCTCTAAGTTCATGAAATATATTCTCAATGCTTATCATCTGCGCATTGTTATTGGTGCGTTGTGAGCCTATTGTATGTTGCTCCTAGATGTATTTAAAAAAAAAAAAATGTACCATTTTTTTTCCCCGAGGGGTGTGGTAATCTGTTGCGTGCATATTTTGACGCACATATTACAAAAATACGATATGGCTATTTAATATGGAAAATATATATTTGCATTCATTTGTGTATGAAAATGCTTCCTCTGGTAAAGCTAGATAATTCATGATTGATTTACACTTTTGATGATATGAGTGATCGTTCTTGATATTGATCCGGCGCATGGATATTGTATTCATGTCCGTTCTTATTTGTTCGGGCCAGAAAATAGATTAATTTTGCTTGTTATGTTTATGGCCTGAATTCATGTGTACTACTTGTCTTGTGAAAGTAGATTCAGTCGTATATTGTATACCTTTGTATGTTCAGGTCGGACTATATTCTTTCTGCCAGAATCTAGCGCAGGTTTTCGTAGTCCTTCTGGGTTGTGAAGAGTTCCGATAATGTCGCCAAGAAATGGCTGAGTGCTTTTTCCAGGGCTGGCACTGTTTAAGGTTTAACAGTGATTCATAGATGTTTTTCTAGGAGAAGTTTGTGTCTCTGCAAGAGTCTATTTGTCAGAGATCCTCCTCATATGTGTGATTCGGACTCCAGTTATGCCAGACCCTAATTTTGATGATCTCGAGTCGATTAGACCTAGATGGAACATTGTGCTTCGTATCGCTAGGGTAGTGTTTTGTATCGACGAAGATGACAGGCTTTCCTACAGCAGTTATGTCTACGTGAATTAACTTGATTACTGTAGAGCTGTATGGAAAACTTTATGAAATTATTTATATGCACATTATAAATTAACTTTGGCTTATATCTACCTTCCTACGAGTGAGTGAGCGACAACTCAGGAAGGCGGCCATGTTATATTCCTGTCATCATATTGTTGATCACTGTCAAGAGAACAGATTATGTATCCTACTATCGGGCAGTGGTATCGAGATCTTGTTATGAGGTGAAAACCCACTATCGTGGTTTATGAGTGTTATAGAAACATTGGACATATTTCAGCTTAAGAACTTAGCTATGAAATGAAGGTTCGGCCAATGACTTTTGTATGTTTACCGATCCTCATTGACGCGTTCAGTCAGTAGAGGATACGGCGATTAGTTACCAGAACAGTGAATACCACCTTGGGTTGAATGATATTTCACTACTACATGAATGTATCATCCACGATTCAAATAACCAATGAATGTATGTCAACATGTGTCCATGACTGTATCCGTGCTGTCCAGTTTGCGTGCCTTCATTAAACTATTGAAATGTCAGAGGCAGTTCAAGTCGTCATTGCATTACATGAGAGTGTGTGAGAGTTATTACCAAGAGGTCTGTTACACCGAACTACTACACCATTCGCGTTACTTGACACTCCCACTCAAGGTCTACATGACAAGCACATATAACATCCCTGACACTCTACAGTGGTGGCGAATACACAACAACACGTTTACTCTACACATGTCCTATTGCTTGCTCCGAGTAAGCAGATCTTGGTTGGTGATGGTATTCGGCCAAAAGATTCGGTGAATTTTTCTTAGGCATGTTGTGTGAAAAGAGGACAATTTCGACATTTCCTTCTCTGTAACTCTCCAGCATTCCGCACCATAGAGAAGCACAGAAAGCACACAGCTGTGATATTAAACTTAATTTTGTGCTTGTGCTGTATTGGGAGTACTTCCAGATGTTGTTTAGTCTAAAAAAGGCTGTTTTTGCTTTGTTCATTCTGTTGTTGATGTCTTTGCTTGCCCCGCTGTCTGGTTTTACTATGCATCCTAGGTATGTGAAGGTATCTGTTTGTACCAGTTGCTGATTCCTTACTGATATGGACTAAGGGTTGCTCACATTGAGCGTCATGACCTCTTGTGACGTAAGTCTAGTTTGACAAGTGAATTTTCCCTGTTTTGATGGATGATTAAAGGGACTTTAGCTTTTCATAACGTTAGAACCCCTGAACATCAGTATTGTTGTAACTTTTCATCAACGAAGAGTAGCGGCTATGATCAAAGCAGTCAAAGACGATCCCCAGAACAGAGAAGCAGAAATTTAGCATCTCCGTGCGAACACTGAACCGTTCGCAAGATGGACACGAGCGGTCAGAAGAAAGCTTCTTGCAGACTTCGCACCTCTGTGGCAACCGGCAGGCTTGCCCGAAAGACTATGGAACGGGAGAGACGGAGCGCTCAACGTAGCGGATACGATCTGAGGAATCAGGAAACTCACTGCGAACGAGGCTAGTCTCGCAGAAATTTCACATCCTCGCGCGAGCAGCCTGAGACGAACGAAGATCGGAAGCCAGTCGGGCCATCGCGGTTAGCATGGCGGCTAAATAACTTCGACTTTCCCTTGGATCAGAAGAGGCGCGAAATTTTCACAAGACCCATTTAACTTACATTCCCGTTAGATTTATACAGAATCTGAAAAGGGCAACTTTATCATTCGTTCTGACAGCATTCTAAGATTAACTAGCATATAGTTAAATTCCTGCTAGATTTCATCTAAATTGTTGGCTATTGGAGTGAATTCTTTTCTGTGCAGACGGTAATTTATACTTTAGCTTCGAGTGATCAGTGGTTTAGTTATTTCATTTTTATTTCACTGGATTGTGGTGTAAATTTAAACTTATTAAATAAACCCATTTTCAAAGTTCCAGTGCAAACTAAATGTTACATCTATAGGTTAATTTCCTAATACAATAGCCGCGTAAATTAATTTTGCAACTGTTAAGGGAATTGTGACTTTAATACAGTTTAGTTCTGTATAGATAGATGTGCTTTTAAAATTATTAACCTCACGGAGAGTTTTTTCTTGATGTACTAATTAAAGACGCGAGCGCAGAAAATAGTCTAACTGTAAATGTATCGCGCGTTAGATTTTAATATGATTTCATTGCATTTCATGTTTTTTCTATTTGTATCCAGAGTGATCTTTCGAACCTCGCATCCCAGCAATTAGGCAGCATTTAAGCAGCCATTACGCAGCAATAGAATATATATAGAGCCTTGCCGACCCAGTTCGATTACTCCAGTGACATATGAACTTTTTTTAAAGCTAAACTTGTGGCGACCTGTTGCGGGTCTCGCTCCTCTGAATTTAACTGAGAACAAAGCCACCCAAGAAACACTTTTAAAATACTAATTCATAAAGTCGTTAAAACTGGAAGCAGAACAGTCGCCAGTAGCAATATTCTACTCATGCTCTCTTTTTGTGAAGAAGAACATAGATTTACCTGAACACTGTCTGTCAAGTATATTCAGTGGATTTAACACACCCCCCCCCCCCCCCCCCCCCCCCCCGCCCCCCACCCCCCCCCCCCCCCCCCCCCCTCCCAAGAAGAACCTACCTCAGTATTTTGTAGTTATGACATTACGGCAAAAGAAAGTTATCTCCACCAGCTGTGCCCATCTTAGAAACCACACCATACCTCACACTTAGCCAAGTGCCTGTGCCATATATTTAGGAACTTTTTATTAAAAAAAAAAACAAACAACAACAACAGTAGCCTTTACGCTTCACCGTCTGGCGATTTTTTGAGACTATTAGCTACCAGCCCACCTCGATAAATCTGGGGCCTGACACAGAAGAAATAAAAAGACAATTTCCATTGTTCTACGGTATTATCTGCTGTTGTAAAATTCCTAGGAAGTGCCAGAATTCACCATTTGGTAAGTCTGTGTGTGTGCCTGTGTGCTGGCCAGCCAAGCGTGTTTTTGAATGAAAGGAGATTTAATCTTTTTTTACCCTTATAATTAGTTCGACCTAGTATTAAGGTGTACTGTATTCATTGTACGGGATTTCTCCTAGCGGGATTGTTTAACTGTGTTCATTTCCCCCTCCCGTAAAATTTGTTGGATAAAGGAAAACATTTGAGAACCCTAGCTTTTCCTATACCCCATTATCACTGTAACCCCTTGCCTCAGAGTAATAAATTTACCATTGGGTTAAATTGCCTATCTCTGATCATCATCATCACCTCCCCTCCTTGTCTTTGGGACTGGGTCTTTTCTGTTAGTAAATACAAGCGGGAAAAGGTGTATGGGATACTTCTCCTCAAAACCCCCCTCCCCTTGTCATATTTGCATTCTGTAACCTTTGATTTCTGATTGTAAATTGATAATTATTTGTGACTTGATTTTTATGATAATATAAGTATTAAAACTTTATTAGCATTGGTGTCGACTGGCCCAAATCAAACATTTCCCATATTTGTTATTGTAGTCCGTATTCATGTACGTTGAGCGTCAGAATCACCAAATCGGTGTGTGCGCCTGAGCGACTGGAACTGACAAACAATTGTTTGTTCAGAAGAGTGGTAGGAATAGTTTTTGAGAGACAAATATTGTCGTAATAAGAGACTGTCCTTACTCTTCCCAGCACTTGTGAATCTACTACCTGACTTTCCTAAATCCTTATTCCCACAGAGCCTTCACTATCATTCTACACTCTAAAGGGACCAATATCCATCAGAACTCTCTCAGAAAAAAATTACGACACCTCTGACTTCTTTAAATTGATGTTCAAGCCCATCTGCTGGCTATACTTATTAAGTCTATCCGTTTTTGTTCTGGATGTGTTGATGTGAATGTGTTAGTAGTGCAATGTCATCTGCATATTCCAGGTCTTCCAATGTAGAAAATGTAGTCCATCTTATTCCTCTTGGACTGCCCTCTGTTGTCTTGCGCATCACCCAGTCTATTACTGTTAAAAATAGAGTGGTTGATAAGGGGCATCCCTGTCGTACTCCTGTCTTCAACTCAAAGGTTAGGTTGCTCTGCCCAACACTACACGTAAAGTTGGCATAGAGGCTTTTTATGATTGACACTATGCAGCTTGGAATTCCATAAGCCCTCAGTATTTTCTATAAACTGTCCCTATGTATACTGTCAAAAGCCTTTTCAAAATCAACTAAATTAATGTACAGCTGTCTTTGCCATTCTGAGCACTGCTCTATAATGTTCCTGAGAGTAAATATATGATCAACACATCTTCTGTTCTTTCTAAATCCTGCTTGTTCTTTTCTCAGTTTGTAGTCTACTGCTTTTGAAATTCTCTGTATAATTATCCTGCCTAGTATTTTGCTGGGAACTGAGAGAAGAGTTATTCCTCTCCAATTATTGCAGTCTGCAAGATCTCCCTTCTTGGGCAATTTGACAATTATTCCTTTGTTCCACTACGTTGGTGTTGTCCCTGTTTTCCAGACTTGTGCAAATAGTGGTTCTAATAGTTCTGCTGCTAGCTCAGGGTCTGTCTTAAATAGCTCTGCATTTAAGTTATCATGGCCAGGAGCTTTTCCATTCTTTAACCCTTTGATTGCTGTGATGATTTCTTCTTTTCGTGGAATGTCTGTATTAACATCTAGATCGTTTTCAGCCTCAGGAACATTCAATTTTGTCTCTGGTGGTTCCTTTTTCAGAGTTTCTCTGAAATGCTCTGCCCATCTTGTTTCCTGTCCCTCCGCTGTCGTGATGAGATTTCCTTGCTTATCTCTTACTAATGTAATATTGTTTGCACCTCGTATTACGCTGATGAATTTAGTTATTTTGTATACTGTGCTTTGTTCATTTCTCAGTGCTGCCTCTTCTGCCTGTCTTGCAAGATCGTCTAGGAAATTCCTTTTGTTGGCTCGGGTTTGGCGTTTAACCTCCTTGTCCAACTGACTGTACTGTTCGCTTTATAGTTGCTTTAATCTGGGGGACTTAATTTCTGTGTTCTTTCTTTTCATTTCCTTTCTCATCGTTATGGTGTTTAATGTTTCTGGTGTTATCCAGTCTTGCTTCTTCCTTTCCTGGAACCCCAAGCATGATTTGTTGCTTTCCTTATATATTGTTGAAATGGTGTTGAATTTCTTGTCTATATCATCAGTCAATGTCTTTTCCTGACTTTTGGCAAATTGATATCGTTTCTTTATGTTAGCCGCAAAAGCTTTTCTGGTAAGGAGGTCCTTCAATTAGCTGATGTCTAACCTTTTTTGTGTAGTTACAGTTGGTCCAGCCGTTCTTAGTTTCACTTTCAGTTTTGCTACTACTAAATGGTGATCACTTCCCACATCTCTTCTTACCTTCACAGCTTGTAATGCATGTCTCCATCTACCGTTAATCATGATGTGGTCTATCTGGTTTCTGTCACGACCATTTGGTGATTCCCATGTTAATTTGTGAATTTCTGTATGTAGGAAAAGTGTTCCTCCAATGACCAGGTTGTGAATGCTACAGAAACTTATTAATTTATCACCATTTGTTTTTTCTGTTCCCCTGCCGCATTTCCCCATTACTCTTTCATTATATGTATTGTGTGTGCCAACTTTTGCATTGAGGTCTCCCATTACTATAATAAGATCATATCTTGGTGTGTCTTCCATTTCTATCTGCAGTTGTTGATAGAATTCATCCTTGACCTCTTCATCGCTATCATTCGTTGGTGCGTAGCATTGTATTAGTGTAGTATTGGTGAATCTACCTCTCAATCTTAATCTTATCAGTCTGTTGTTGATGGGTTTCAATTCCAGTAATGTCCTTTCTATTCCTTTCTGTAGAATAATGGCTAAACCTTCATTGTGCTGTCCATCCTCTCTTCCGGAGTAAAGTACTGTTTCTCCTGTTGCTGTTTTAACTTTTCCTGCCCCTGTCCATCTGCTCTCGCTTATCCCTAGAATGTGTAGCCTATAGTTTCTCATTTCTGCCGTGACCTGTTTTAGTTTACCCTTCTCGTTCATTGTCCTGACATTCCAAAATCCTATTCTTGTATCATGTTTTGCGGTCAGGACGTCTGTTTTCATGTCAGTGGCTTCCTTTTGGCTTTCATTACTGACAGTCATACGAGCCTCGGACTCCGGATGTCCGTCCCGCAGCAAAGTTTGTTTATTCGTTGTCGTTTCCGTAACTTCATTACTTTTTACATAGACAGGGGTGTCAGCCCTATGCTAAAACCCCCAATCTGGAGGACCAGGGTGTCTGCTTTAGTCTGACCCCTGCCCGCGCAGACCTGACCAGCTTGGTAGAACCTTTTAGGAGTAAAACTCCCGCTGTCATAGCTCTGGGGGTAATCAGGGTACGCAAGCCGCCATACCTCGACAAGGTATTGACACCGGTGATGGCAGATGTGAGATATATATACTTTGTTAATTGTAATTCAGGCAAATCATTGCATTTCGCGCTGTCAAAGCACATATTTTCCCAGTTCAATACCCAGAAGAATAATATTGGTGATTTCTAATCATCTTCGCTGAGTTATGCTTTGTATACTCAAAAGAATATAATTATTCAGAGAGACTAACATTGGTGGGTGGGTAGCGAGGCAATGTGCCTGTTAATTTGCAGCCCAGAAATGTACTTAGCAGAGGCATTTGCTTTTATTATGTCTAAAAGATCGTGGTACTAAGCTATCAGACGGTTGGTGGAACTAAGCTATCAGACCGTTCGAAAAACGAAGCTATACGACTGTGAAGTGTCATCATCACAAAAGAATTGACGAATCTAAGGCTGCCGGACTCACTTATTCCAGTAAAGTGCTTGTAAAAAGCACCAGCAAACGGACATTAAATTGTAATTTTAAATTTAAATCCTCACCTAAGTCTCCGTGAATACAAAAACTGATGTTTTCATCTAAAATTCACCATCATTCTATTTATTTTAACTTGTTAAAACTAATTGATTATTAAATGTGTTGCATGTTATTTTAAACTAAACAATCATAGTTGATTCAGTTATTATAAGTATGAAAGCAAACGTGTGAGCACGACTCTTTAATATATATATACATCTAGAAATACATTTACATCAATAGAGCTACTTCTTGTAAAAGGGAATTTCGCGGGATTTACACCAGCTGTGTGTTTGAACGGGCTAAAAACTATTGCTTAATTCTTCAGAAAAGGCGGCGGATCAGATATAAAAGTTAACAATTTCCCTGCCAATGCCGCATTGTTCTTGACTTCTGAATTGTCTTGTGAAAACTCCCTGGGGATAGAAGCGTCTTTACCCTTCTATCTAAAACTCTGCCAAGAGTAAGCTTATGCGAAGGTAGACACCTTTGACGATCCATGTTTGGTACTCTTGAGCTTTGGCCACTGGTGGACCACTACTGCAAAGCAGGGAAGGCAATCCGTGATAATTAAATGTGCGTCGGAGGTAATAAATCCACTATTGGCGCGGGTTCGCCACTCCTGAGACGGAACGTGATAATATGGATGAAGTAGAGCTGATGCTTGCTACCAGATGTAAGAACTGGCGATAATGTGTTGATGCCAGTGGAGCATGCACGCTCCACTTACCTTGCGGGGGTGACGTAAAATTCCCAACACGGGAGATCACAAATGTACCCGTATTAGGGTGCTGGTAAAATAAACAACTGTAGTTGGTGGGAACACCCTAATGTAAATGGGTTGATGATTTATCCTGCCTTTCCAGGAAGGCGATTCTGGCCGATGGCCCAGAGGTCCCTTAACTCAGTCGGAGTTAACCGGTTCTCGTTGAACTCGCAACTCCCGTAACCAGTGGTTAATAACGGCTGGCGAGGGGGGGGGGGGGGGGGGGGGGGGGGTGGTTGGCATGTAAACATTGATATTTAATTCCAGCCTAATCTACCTGGCCCGGAACTGACCTTACAACGTATCTGCCAGTTCTGACTAACTCACATGCGTCTAAAGGAAATCGCAAGGCCCGTCTAAGGTTATCTCACTGGGCTGCGACCCGCTTAATACAATCATATTTACATGTACTCCATATGACAACATATAAGGCTGCTCAGGGTAAATCTCTAAATGACTTAACAGTATCCATACCGTAGACAAGTAATCAATTAATTTAAAATTACATGCTGTGGAAAAAAATTATAAGGATCCGCCACGGAGGCCAGAAGAAACGAAAATCGCTTATGGTTACACTCTGTGTTAAAAGGAATTCCCTCCACATAACAATAAGTTCTATAGTTACACTTCGAGGGGGACAATTATTCTTTTAGTGAAACAAGTCAGATATATGTACACCTCGTGACATACAAACACAATTTTTTTTAAACTAACTATATCTTCTAGTATATGTTGGGTGATGCCCAAACTTTAAACATGCTAGAAGCCACTATAAATGAACTTACTCTAAGTCTAAATCCCAAGGAAAAAGACATTATCAAGTTACTTAATTGATTCTTACCGAGATTGTGAAGAATTTCCCACACTAAATTCGCTGGCAAACTGCACAACATGTCTACCACCTCACTACAGAAGTTCCAGGGACTGAATGCAGTTAGAGACAGAAGGGGACTCATTATATACTGTAAAACGGGCCGCAGGTGTTCGGACACCTGGACAGAAAACGAAGAAAACAATCGTAACGTCTCCCGGAGAACTTCTCCTGGCGACGCACTAGAAGAAGGATTGCGTAACAGAGTGACCGCTCTTGCGCTGCAAGGGTCCCAGATTTTCCCTGGAATAAAAAAAAAACGGCGGGGGGGGGGGGGGGAATTGTGCCGTCCAGCGAGGAGTGTAGCGGACGCGTCACAAAGACACTCATACCAGCATTAAAAGACCTTTCATTTCCACTGACCACTTCCGCGGGAGCAAAGGGGAGGTAACTTGTTAGATCAAAGTGACCTGCTAGCAGCGACCGAAAACTGGAAAAAAAGATGAAAAATGGGCGTGCCTAAAATCAAGAAGAAGGTAGGGGGATGGTAGCTCCACCCGAGGGCCAAATTTTCGAACCCAGCGTCACGATCAGTCAATCGACACCCTTTAGCTCCGCAAGGAGCATAGGCCTTCAAAAAAAAACACCAGCCAGGTCTTTCCATGGCTCGCTCATGTTTTTCATTTCTGTCTAGAGCTCTCTTCTCTTGTGTTCTGCGGTCTACCTCTGCTCATCATGCGGTCGAACCCCTCTTAACCCTTTGAAAATAAAGTTCGTTCGTTCATGCCCTACGGATTCTAGAGCAAAGAATAGCTTGGTACTCTTATCAACAGATTTCCTCAGTGTGTGTGTCCACTCCATCGCCAGCGTCTTCTTTACATCTCTTGTTCCACATGCACTTGTCTGGTTCTTGTTATCAGTTCCGCATTGGTGACCTTGTCATAACTCTTCAGTCCTCATGCTCTAATCAATCACCCGTTTATGAGAGTCTGTCATAACTTGTTATTGCTTTTGTTGTTATCCATATTTCAGAGCCATACAACATGGCTGACTTGACATTTGAGAAGAATATTATGATTTTTTTGTGTGTTAGACTTGATTTCTTGTGATTAAAAAAACAAAAACACACACACACAAAACTGAATTAGTTCTGGTGTCTTCATTAATGAAAAATATATATTTTTTTTCTTTTTAAGCATTGTGGTGCAAGAACATTGGTTGAGTACGTGTTACTACACCGTCTGACTGGTAGAGTGGTTAGAAGTTTGCCTTTCACAGGAAAGTTATCTGGTTCAGAGTTAGAACAGGGTAGCGTCAAATTCCAGTCTACCCAGCTGTAATTGGGTACCTAATTCTGTTCTTCGGATAGTATGGTGACGTGTCTAACACTTGCCTCCCCTACGTCAGTATCTGATATGAGGCCACCTTTAACCTTCAACCTTTACGGCTTACTAAGACAAAGGGAAAAATAATGCGACGTTACGGGCACAAGGTCTTCGTTACTGACAAAACGAACAAAACAACAGAAATAAGAACATGAGAAAAAATCTTTCGTCTTGGATCGTTAGCCCCCGACCGACACAATAATCAGTGGCGTCTTGTATGGCAGCCACAAACTGTCTCCACTTTGCTCGGTCGGTGCCTACCCTTCATGCAGTTCTTCAACTCTGGTTCGTCCTTTGCATCTCGGCCTCCACAGTTCTCCGTCAGGTTGTCTTTCGTCTGCCTCTCTTTCATTGTCCTTCTGGGGTCCACAACATGGCATGTCTTGTGATGGTGCCAGGATCTCTTCCGAGGACTTGACCAACACAATTCCAGCGTCTGCGCGCGATGATGGTGTGCATATCGTTTTGACTGCACCATGAAAGCAGTTCCTGGTTGGTGATGGTATTCGACCAAGAAGAAATAAGAAAATGAGAAAAAATACAAATGCATATTTTTTATAGTACGAGCATTATAGGAACTCGTTGCTGTGTGCTTTCATTTTGTTTTGTATTTTTTTTTAACTCTTGAAGAAATATGAAGCCACGAGTATAGTTGGCCACAGAGCAGGAAGCCTGCACATTGAAAGTACTTCATGTGCGCATGCAATGATGATTTATGTAGCAATGTGTTATCTATGACGATTTTGCTAGCCCAGTGCGGAACCACACATTCGTTGCCTCTTACGACATAGGAAGAAGCATAAGAATTAACTTCAGTGGAACAACAGGGGAGGAAAGATCGTTGTCTTGACATAGGACATGCATTGAGGAAACCTGCTGATAACATTATAGGCCAGCTCTTATTCTGAAACCCCCAGGCTAAGAGAGACCGAGGAAGAACGAAAATTACATGGAGAAAAGAACTGAAAACATACATGCACTTGTTGAACACACATGATCTGTAGGAATTAGAGTGTAATGAATGACGGTGTTCTACCATACAGCAGGTCCTGGGGGGAACACAGAAGACACATTCTTATTTGTTGTTGTTGTAAAGTTTAAAAATAGACATAAGAAACAAAAATGTTAACCTTCCTTCTGAGCTTCAGGAGTTGTCTGAACAGCCGGTGGGGCTGCCTCAACTCCACCACTCTCTCCCTGTGATAGTGCTGCTTCCACTGCTGCGCTGTCTGTCTTCTTCCGGATGTGTATAGCTAGAACAGCCAAGACATCACTTATTGCAGGGTCACAACGAAGGACGAAACTTTTTGTATTAGTTGAGGAAATGTTATTCGGCGTGCTATCAAACGAGCCATATCCTGGGGTAATACAAATATTTATTAAAACAAACTGTAGTGACATAAGGTCTACAGCAATACTATAATTTATTTGGTCCATTGCTGCTACAAGGTAAGAATATATTACATGACGATATTGCAGATGTGTGCTAGAAAGAATGATTATATTTTAACTCTTAAAATACAAGTGAACGTTATCTCGGTGTTGATGATTGTACTTTCCGGACGACAAACCGATATTGCTGTTTGTTCGCTTTAATCATTAAAGCGTTAATATTGCATTTTTATGTTGTAGTAATTATCTTCATTTTGCACTGACTTTTTTTAAAGGACCTTTTAATTACTCTTTAGAGCCATCCAATCCACTTTCTTTGCGGTTGTTATGAGAAGAACGCTGGAATATATCGTGACTAAAGGAAAGATTGAAGGGAAAAGCTGGAATATATCGTGACTAATGGAAAGATTGAAGTGAAAAGCTGGAATATATCGTGACTAAAGGAAAGATTTAAGGGAAAAGCTGGAATATATCGTGACTGAAGGAAAGATTGAAGGGAAAAGTTGGAATATATCGTGACTGAAGGAAAGATTAAAGGGAAAAGCTGGAATATATCGTGACTGAAGAAAAGACTGAAGGGAAAAGCTGGAATATATCGTGTGAAGGAGAGATTGAAGGGAAAAGCTGGAATATATCGTAATATCAAATAATGTAAAGGAAATATATCGTGACTGAGGAGAATTTGAAGGGAAAAGCTGGAATATATCGTGTGAAGGAGAGATTGAAGGGAAAAGCTGGAATATATCGTAACTAAAGGAAAGATTAAAGGGAAAAGCAGGAATATATCGTGACTGAAGGAAAGACTGAAGGGAAAAGCTGGAATATATCGTGTGACTGAGGAAAAGAAAAAGCTGAAGGGAAAAAAAAGCTGGAATATATCGTGTGAAGGAGAGATGAAGGAAAAAAGCTGGATTATCGTAACTAAAGGAAGGGAAAAGCTGGAAGCCTGGAATATATCGTGACTCAAGGAAAGATTGAAGGGTAGAGCTGGAATATATCGTGACTGAAGGAAAGATTGAAGGAAAAAGCTGGAATATATCGTGACTGAAGGAAAGCTGGAATATATCGTGACTACTGGAAAGATTGAAGGGGAAAAGCTGGAATATATCGTGAACTGAAGGAAGATTGATGCTGAATATATCGTGACTAAAGGAAAGATTGAAGGGAAAAGCTGGAATATATCGTGACTGAAGGAAAGATTGAAGGGAAAAGCTGGAATATATCGTGACTGAAGGAAAGATTGAAGGGAAAAGCTGGAATATATCGTGACTGAAGGAAAGATTGAAGGGAAAAGCTGGAATATATCGTGACTGAAGGAAAGATTGAAGGAAAAAGCTGGAATATATCGTGACTGAAGGAAAGATTGAAGGGAAAAGCTGGAATATATCGTGACTGAAGGAAAGATTGAAGGGAAAAGCTGGAATATATCGTGACTAAAGGAAAGATTGAAGGGAAAAGCTGGAATATATCGTGACTGAAGGAAAGATTGAAGGAAAAAGCTGGAATATATCGTGACTGAAGGAAAGATTGAAGGGAAAAGCTGGAATATATCGTGACTAAAGGAAAGATTGAAGGGAAAAGCTGGAATATATCGTGACTGAAGGAAAGATTGAAGGGAAAAGCTGGAATATATCGTGACTGAAGGAAAGATTAAAGGGAAAAGCTGGAATATATCGTGACTGAAGAAAAGACTGAAGGGAAAAGCTGGAATATATCGTGTGAAGGAGAGATTGAAGGGAAAAGCTGGAATATATCGTAACTAAAGGACAGATTAAAGGGAAAAGCTGGAATATATCGTGACTGAAGGAAAGACTGAAGGGAAAAGCTGGAATATATCGTGTGAAGGAGAGATTGAAGGGAAAAGCTGGAATATATCGTGACTGAAGGAAAGACTGAAGGGAAAAGCTGGAATATATCGTGTGAAGGAGAGATTGAAGGGAAAAGCTGGAATATATCGTAACTAAAGGAAAGATTGAAGGGAAAAGCTGGAATATATCGTGACTGAAGGAAAGATTGAAGGAAAAAGCTGGAATATATCGTAACTAAAGGAAAGCTTGAAGGGAAAAGCTGGAATATATCGTGACTGAAGGAAAGATTGAAGGAAAAAGCTGGAATATATCGTGACTAAAGGAAAGATTGAAGGGAAAAGCTGGAATATATCGTGACTGAAGGAAAGATTGAAGGGAAAAGCTGGAATATATCGTGACTGAAGGAAAGATTGAAGGGAAAAGCTGGAATATATCGTGACTGAAGGAAAGATTGAAGGGAAAAGCTGGAATATATCGTGACTAAAGGAAAGATTAAAGGGAAAAGCTGGAATATATCGTGACTGAAGGAAAGATTGAAGGGAAAAGCTGGAATATATCGTGACTGAAGGAAAGATTGAAGGGAAAAGCTGGAATATATCGTGACTAAAGGAAAGATTGAAGGGAAAAGCTGGAATATAGCGTGACTGAAGGAAAGATTGAAGGGAAAAGCTGGAATATATCGTGACTGAAGGAAAGATTGAAGGGAAAAGCTGGAATATATCGTGACTAAAGGAAAGATTGAAAGGAAAAGCTGGAATATATCGTGACTGAAGGAAAGATTGAAGGGAAAAGTAATAGAGGATGAAACAGAGAGAAGGTGCTGGACAGTTTGACATCATGACATGAAATGGAGTCAACAACAGAACTGACAAACAGTACTGGAGAGAGAGAGAGAGAGAGAGAGAGAGAGAGAGAGAGAGAGAGGAGGATGCGGAGAGTCATGATCACCTATGCTACTAGGCATGGTGCTGGAAGAAAGTTGTATTTGAAAATCTATTTATAAATTTTATACTGCGTGCAAGTTAACACGAAGGACTCATGTAGTTCCGGCAAGGGTGGGGGGGTTTAAGGACAAGGGTTCTTAACTTTATTTTGCTCCCGGCCCCCTTCTGAGTCTCATTTACCTCTGTGGCCCCCCTCATAGTCGCTGTTAGCTGGAACAAGTGTACTTTATCATCTTACTATGGGCCCCTAGAAAAATGACATGGCCCCTGTGTTAGGACACAGTGAAAGAATATGTCTATTGCCCCATCAACTTTGAAAAGGATGCGCTTGCCAGCTTCATCTTCTTCAAGTACGTTGGCGGTTGACATGGGTGATCATGTTACGGCACAGCTTCATGTCCCCAGTGTTACTTAATAGTTCTATTGTTTACCTCTTTCTAAGCCACGATGTTTACAAAAAGGGGGAGGGGGGAGAATGGAGCCACACCGCATTTTCAGTAAAAACAAGACAATCATGAAAATTGGTAGTAGTTGTTGCTGCTAAAAACTTGTCGCAACTTATTCTGACCATGCATTCTGACTAGATTCATTTTTTAATGCATGGGAAGGAACTCATGAAATTGTAGTCACTTTTATTTCTACAGTCGTCTAATCTTGATAGCTATCGTTAAGAAGTTGTCTTATCTTGATAGCTAGGGTTGCCGATAGTTGTGTGAACGATTTTGAGTCACGACCATATATGGAGCGCTCAGATCCCTAGAATGTTGAAAACAGTTGGCAATCGCTATGTTTCAAGATTCATTTCCTTTTAAGGTAATAGGTCTTAAGTCGAACATCGTAGAACATTCTTCGTTTCGTAAATTGGCCTGAGTTGTATTCGATTCGCGTGTTCTGCGCATGTCCCTTTTTGTGGCGTTGTTTAAACGATTTCCGCCCAGGTTAGTCTGAGCAGAGAAGCTGATAAGGCGAGACGTAGCTATGTGCTAGTCTTCGCTTCAGTTTATTCAGGAAGGAGTCCTCATTATTGTAGTTCCTTTTTTGAGATGATATATCTCCATGTTATTCCTAATGCCTGGAGGCATATGTGATTATTCAGTTTATTCCTGATGAACAGGTAAATGAATCCTTTTTTGCTAAGTGACTTTATCGCCATCTTGTGATGTTGACTTTCGCTTAGCCTGCCTTATAAAAAAAAAGGTAAAGGAACCCGTTACACGCCCATTGAGGCATCCATATTATCTTACCGTCGGCATTGTCGGCACACGCAACCTTCGAGTAGCTCTGGTATTTGGGGCTGGGTCGACCCAGGAGCCGTTTGTCCTAAAAAATTTTTCCGCCTCATCGGGGACGAACCATACTTGCGCTTCCTGAACTTGCTACCGTTGATGGATATAGGTCGATTGATGCCTGTCCTACGGACTACTTTTCCTGCTTTGTTGATAAGGAAAGGAACATAGAGGACGATAATGTGGCGCT
The DNA here is from genome assembly GCA_024509875.1 of Oreohelix idahoensis. NCBI lineage: Eukaryota > Metazoa > Mollusca > Gastropoda > Stylommatophora > Oreohelicidae > Oreohelix > Oreohelix idahoensis. The sequence continues at coordinate 280,009 of JAMPIV010018053.1, read as the reverse complement.
CAAAAGACATGCCTGTCTTGTTGAGGTCAAAAATAGGAGACCAGATTTAATCTCCTAGTTGATATCTACTAGCTCTTATGGAAAGGGGAAGTTTACTACCTGACTACATGTCCAGCGGTCTACGATATCCTAAAAGGCATATCATGTACATTAATATTATGCTGTTTGCTGTGCCTGTTGAATCGACTACTTCATGATACAATGACTGTTGTACTATCCCTGTGATGTTTTTCTGCATAACGATGTCCATGCATTTTGTCATTGTGGCGTACAATATATATTGCCAAAAACCCATCACTGCTGTTTAAAGCTTGATTGACTTTTTCACATCGTGAGTTAACGTGACGTCATTGTGTGGATTGCCTTGTTCGTAATGCTCACTGTTTGTATACACATCTGTATCCTTACATCACACTTAAACCAGACTACAGACACCAAGTTACTACGCCTCATCATCCCTGGTGTCTGAGGGTGGCACACTACTCTGCAAAGGCCAGGATCATCATACCTTGAGAGAAGCAGATGAATTACAACACCCTCAACGTTGTGTGGCAAATGTGACATCCTCCACAGAACATTTATCAACACATATAATACTTAAACAACACTTGCTACGCAACATTTGGTGGCCATAAGCTGGTTTGTTCTGGTACCAGCATACACGGGGTCCCTTACCCACCTCATTCAACAAGAACTCAACAAACTGCATCGTTCAAAGAATCTACATACAGAATTATGAAAGTACTCGGCGTTGCCCGGAAAAGGTCGAAATTGTAACTTTTTGCCAGAAGCAAGAAATTTGACAGTACCCGTTGTTATATATTGCCGGATAACACAAGTTGCTGTCGTTTGTGAAGGTCAAGTGCCGATTGAATAAGAAGGCAAAGTACCGATTCAAGCAATTTACGTTTGAATAAGAAGGTCAAGTGCCGTTATTTACACTACCTGTACTGTTTAGAAGCTCAAGTACCATCGTCATGGCAGTTGGAGCAGTCCAGATGTACCATCATCGTTGGATCTTCATTCCTTAGGACGCTGATTGTCATCTGTTTTTTTTCTGCTGTGGCTGACGTTTGGATACCAATAAGTTAAGTGGCCTGTTTGTTTGTGAACTGTGCCCTTATACTTCTACTGAGTCTTCTGTGTTTCATCTCATTCTTTTGTTTACATGTTATATGTTTATATGTTTTTTGTATATTTATATTTATATGTTTATGTTTCTGCGGGTTTTTCGGTTGGGCGGAGTCTCCTTTAGATTATACCATGTCATAGAGGTCATCTATTGTGAGCGTTTTCTGTAGGGTGTGCAAATTTCCGATACTGGAATTTGCAAAGCGACTTCTGTTGCTATTTTTAGTTAGTTGTGATGACATGTGTTAGTATTGTTTTCGTTATTTTTCTGCATTCTTTAGTTTTGTTTTGATTTGTTTGTATTTGCTAGCCTCCTCTTTACTATAGTTTAGTTTCATACAACATTTTTGTTTATACACTGTGGTGTCATGTGTATTGTCTAATATCCTCGTAGATATCATCACATTTTTTGTGATATTTCTTTAATTTTCGCTTTATTTTTTGTTGATTTCTACGAATGTTTTCGTATTGTTGCTAAATCTTTATTATTGTTTACATTGTAATGTTTACATTGTATTGTTTACAGTGTAATGTTTACATTGTTACTGTTTACATTGTGATAATGTCTGTTTACATAGTCATTGGTTACACTTATAGTAGTTAATTCACATTTAATAGTGGGTTGTGCTTATGCATTACTACTACACTGATGATTAGTAAATGATGAATACTATTGTGCACTATTGAATGGGAAGTGCACCTATGATCAAGAGTTGATTGATGATATTTGAAAAAGGTCTATACACAAGTTCTTTGATGTAAGACTTGTTTCCCACAGAGATTGGGATAATAATATAGTGTTGTGAGTAAACAAGTGCTTCATTTAAGACTTGTTATAATTAAATTTGAAATAAGATAATTAATTATTTCAGGTTGTGGACTCATATTATTACTCATCATGGCTACATTTGAGCACTTTATTGAGCAGGGTAAATTGCTTGGGAAGACTGGTGATAAGTTAGAAGAATTTGCAACTGCTCAATATGATAAAGCAATGGACGCTGAACAAAAGAAACTGCAGATGCAGGTGGAAATTAAAAGATTAGAAAAACAAGCTGAGGCTGAAGAAAAGAAGTTACAAAGAGAAGCAGAAGCAAAAGCTGAAGAGAAAAGACTACAGATTGAGTCTGAAAATAAAAGACTTGAGGCTGAAAATAAAAGATTTGAAATAGAGGCTGAAAATAAAAGACTTGAAAAAGAGGCTGAAAATAAAAGACTTGAGGCTGAAAATAAAAGATTTGAAATAGAGGCTGAAAATAAAAGACTTAAAAGAGAATCTGAAGAGAGAAAAGCAAAAATGGAGCATGAAGAAAAAATCTTAGCTTTGGAAGTTGAGAAATTAAAGGTGATGAACATGGGTAATGCTAATGATGCAAATAAGGTCTCAGATAAGACTAATGCAAGCACTTTCAAGCTTAATCTACCACCATTCAATGCTTCCATCGACGATATAACATTCTATCTGGACAGATTTGAAACTACATGTAAAGTACATAACATAGATAAATCATTGCAGGTTTATCATTTGTCCAAAATACTTAGAGGTGATGCTATGAATATGTTAAGCATGGTAGATGAGCCTGACAAGAACAACTATGATGTTGTCAGGGCTATGTTGTTAAAGAAATACCAACTTGACGAAGACGGCTATCGTCTTCAATTTAAAAATATGTTGCCAGAAACTGGTGTGCAATTCTCTGAGTTCATTTCAAAGATACGTCTTACTTTTTTACGTTGGGTGGAGCTGTCTAAGATAGAAAAAACTTATGAAGGACTTATAGACTTAATACTTAGAGACAAAGTCATGTCTTCTGTTAATGAGTCTTTCCTTGCTTTCCTTCATGAACGTAAACCTAAAACAATAAAAGAAATGGAAGATTTCTGTAGCCAGTATATAACTGCACATCCTCACGTAACTATTAGTAACTCTAAAGTAAAAGAAGGTCTGCCAGTTGCTTCGGCAGCACCTTATGGTCAAAACTCTAGTAATAGATTCCAACAAAATTTTGATAGGAAAAGTAACCGTAGTTACGGTCAAAATTATGGAAATCAATTTCAGGGTGATTCTTCTTCGAAGAATTGGAGACGAGCTGACAGTCCTCGTTACTTCCAACCTAATAATTTTAGGCATTTCAGAAGAGGATATGGTAACAGAGGCTTTTCCTCGCGTAAACCTCAAAACCAAACAAATAGATGTTCACATCAATGTGGACATGATAATAATCATGGAAACTGTAGTTCGAAACATGATAACAGTTATAATAGAGACAATAATAACTACAGAGACAATAACAACAGTGATAACTTCAGAGGTAATAGTAGTCGCGGTAGATCTCAATACAAAAAAAAAGAGATATCAGCAGGCTAACTCGGTTCAACAAGAATCTCAGGGAGCCTGTAATCAGGTTTCTGATAATAAAAACTCTGACGCTGTCACTTGTTCTTCTTTTGACTTTGGGAGAGCAAACAAGTGCCCCCAATGCAGTACTTTGTTCGAACCAACTACAATATCGACTTTGAGTTGTGGTCACCCTCTCCCCGCTCTTCCTGCTTCGGTTGCACATGACGGGAGAGGTTCTCTAATCCTACATAAGGGTCTTGTTAATAATACTCCGGTCTCACTACTTTTCGATTCCGGATGCACCACTATTGGTGTTAGACAATCGCTTGTAGATCCATCCTGTGCGACAGGAAGGGTTATCAAATGTGTCACATTTGGCGGCACTCTAGAGAAATATCCTACTGCTGTAATCCACATTGCCACTCCTTTCTTTACAGGAGATGTGCATGCCTGTCTCTTACCTAATCCAATTGCGGACCTTATTATTGGTCGTATCCACGGAGTTAGGGAATGTACCCCACAGCAGATTGCTGCTTGGGAAGATGATAATATGCAAGCTACCAATGCAGTGGTTACAAGAGCACAAGCTCTACAAACACCTCAAACTTCGTTGGATAATAATAATGAAGTTCATAGCCAAGATAGTACCTTGGTTATTTCTCGTGACTCGTTCATAAAATTACAAGAAGAAGAAGATCCTACGCTAAAGAAATTCTTCATTCTTGCGAAGAAAGGTGATCCAAATAAGGATACACAAAGAAAATCTTGGATAGAAATGAAAAACGGCGTACTTGTACGTATGGTACAAGACTCGGCTACGTCAGCACATTCGCAAATTCTTGTTCCCAAGAGTATGAGAGTGCAAATATTGCAACATGCTCATGACTCGCAATGTGCTGGACACATGGGATTTTCCCGTACAAAGTCGAGAGTCCTTGCGGCTTTCTTTTGGCCCTTTGTTAACAAGGACATTCGTATATACTGCCGATCATGTCAGGTATGTCAGGAGGTCAAATCTAGAGGACCACGACATGCTGCGCCTATCCAGGCTGCTGACATCCCTATTCGGCCATTCCAAAAAATGGCCATAGATATTATTGGCCCTTTTAAGATAAAGTCGGCCAGAGGACATCAGTTTATCCTTACATGTGTCGATATGTGCACACGTTGGCCAGAGGCTATCCCTCTAAAGAGCATATCTACTACAGATATCGCAGATGCTCTTTGGCTGATATTTTCTCGCTTGGGGTTCCCCAGAGAAATACTGTCAGACCATGGCACTCAACTCATATCTGATACTATGTCTCAAGTAATGTCTACCTTACACATTAAAAGATCTCTCAGTAGCATCTATCATCCTATGTCTAATGGGTTAGTTGAGCGTCTGAATAGAACGCTCAAGACTTTACTTGGTAAGATAACTGAAGACCATCCTCAAGATTGGGACAGGGTTTTACCTGCGGCTCTCTTTGCCTATAGAGAGGTCCCAAACGAGCACACAGGATTTTCTCCCTTTGAACTTATCTTCGGCGCGCGTCCGCGCGGCCCTATGTCTTTATTACACGATCTCATCACTGCCGATGATATTAGTGATGACACTCAATCTTCATATGAGTATGTCATTGCTCTTAGGCAAAAGATCATTGAGGCATGCAAACTAGCGACTGCTTCGTCAGAAATTGCTAAAGAAAAAGCAAGGCAGTTTGCTAACAAGAACAGATGTCTACGACAACTTTGTCCAGGTGACAAAGCATTCGTCCTACTCCCCAGTAGGGAAAATAGACTTCTGATTGCATGGAAAGGTCCATATGCAATAGTCTCACGAATTTCCGATGTTGACTATGTGGTCGATATAGATGGAAAGCATAAAACTTTCCATATCAACATGCTGACGGAATTTCATGAGCGTCCAGACTATTTGCTGCCTATTTTCCAGGCAACGGACGAATCTTCTGTACCTCATGGTCATTACTCATCCCTGTCTGTCATACAGGATGAGGAATCTGTTTTTTCTGATGTCGATCTCCCTCTTCCAGTGGTTCCACTACATTCTATGGAATCTTGGAAAGATGTGTCCATTTCTCCTAATCTTTCTGTTGATGAACATCGTCAAGTCTCGTCGATGTTACAGACATTTAAGGATGTTCTAACCGACATCCCTGGTCACACGAATGTCATAGAACATGACATTATTCTTACCGACAATAATCCTATTAGGGTTAGGCCGTATCCTATCCCTATACACTTTCAGTCACAAGTGGAAAAGGAATTGGATGAAATGATCCAATTAAACATAATTGAACCATCGACTTCTCCTTATTCTTCTTCCATGGTTATTGTTCGGAAGAAAGATAAGAACATACGAATGTGCGTTGATTATCGCAAATTAAATCAAGTCACAAAGTTCGATGCTGAACCTATGCCTTTACTGGAAGATCTACTTATTAGACTTTCTAATTCTAGATTCTTCACTAAACTTGACTTGTCTAAAGGTTATTGGCAAGTGCCTTTAGCAGATCATGCCAAACATCTGACTGCTTTCTCTACACCTAGGGGTTTATTTCAATGGAATGTAATGCCCTTCGGTCTTATGAACGCCCCTGCTACTTTCGTTCGCATGATGCGTCGAATTCTTTCTCATCGTTCAGATGTCATAGCTTACTTAGATGATATCTGTCTCTTCAGTGATTCTTGGGAAGATCACTATCTGGGTTTATATGACCTACTGTCTACTCTACGTGAGTATAATCTGACAGCAAAACCTTCTAAAGCTTATATTGGTTTTGGTGAAATTTCTTTCTTGGGTCATCACGTTGGTCATGGTCTCTTGAAGACAGAAGACCACAATACTTCGAAAATATTGAACATCTCAGTACCTAAGACGAAGAAACAAGTCCGGAGTCTCTTGGGGTTAATTCAATTCTATGGGAGATTTATTCCGAATCTATCTTCGATAATGGCACCTCTGTCAACGTTGTTGAAGAAAGGGTCGCCTAATCTGATTCGTTGGTCTCAGGAATGTCAATCTTCCTTAGACCAGATTAAAAATATATTTTCTTCTCCTCCCATCCTAAGATTACCTACTCTTGATAGAACTTTTGTTCTTCGAAGTGATGCTTCATCCACTGGGATCGGAGCAGCACTTATGCAGGAATATGCTGAAACTCTGTTTCCTGTCATGTACATTTCTAGAAAACTAAATGCGGCAGAGAGGAACTACTCGGTTTTAGACCGTGAATTGTTGGCTATGGTTTGGTCTATTCTCAAACTACAAAGATTCCTCCTGGGCGCACATTTCATTCTAGAAACTGATCAGAAAGCTCTTACAGCTATTCAGACTAAGAACTTGAAGAGTTCGAGATCCACTCGATATGCTATTGCTCTTCAACCTTTTCACTTCACGGTACGAGCTATCCGTGGGTCGGATAATGTGATGGCTGACATTCTGTCTAGATGCCCACATGATTCCAACTAATACTTCTGTTCTATTTCTAGATATACGATAGAGCCATAACACACCTATATTACTACAATACATTAGCACATCTGTCCTCACTTTAGGTGAACACATACTATTGTGCTTTGTTATCATCTTCTTCTGTTCCATCTTTAATATAAGAAGAAGACTGAGTAGTTAATATAAGGGCCGAAAGTTCACTCGGTCACAATTGTTAATAATAATGTATTGTATAGTATGAAACTTAATGGCTATTAAATAGAATTATGTTGGTTGTTTTTTCTCAGCACGTTATTGTTGATCTGAGAAGCTACCTTTCTGTTGTCAAACATGAAGAGTTCCACATTGTACAGTTTCTTTGGAACAACAGGAGATGTGTCCTGGATCGTCATATGTTTAATTTCAGTGTGTAATGGTAATATTAAACATTTAGATAATGTAATATTTAACATTCAATATCAGATGTGTACATCCATTCTAAGCGGTATTAAATTATGACAATGCTATTTGATTATAATGATATGAACTTGCATATTTATATTGTATTTTCATGCAAGCGTAATGTGTGTTGGTGGCACCTCCCCGATATATTTTTGAATCAGATTTTTTATCTGTTGAGAAATATTCTCACCAGACACTTTATGTGTCAATTTAGCCTCATATTAGGCAGTGCAATTACTTATCCCCGCATTATTCGTGCGTTGTTAACTCGGTTTTGGTTTTACTCTTGGATATTAAAAAAAAAAAATGTTGCACATTTTTTTTTAATCGGGAGGTGGCGGTAATGTTGCTGCTAAAAACTTGTCGCAACTTATTCTGACCATGCATTCTGACTAGATTCATTTTTTAATGCATGGGAAGGAACTCATGAAATTGTAGTCACTTTTATTTCTACAGTCGTCTAATCTTGATAGCTATCGTTAAGAAGTTGTCTTATCTTGATAGCTAGGGTTGCCGATAGTTGTTTGAACGATTTTGAGTCACGACCATATATGGAGCGCTCAGATCGTCAGTTCTTTGAAAACAGTTGGCAATCGCTATGTTTCAAGATTCATTTCCTTTTAAGGTAATAGGTCTTAAGTCGAACATCGTAGAACATTCTTCGTTTCGTAAATTGGCCTGAGTTGTATTCGATTCGCGTGTTCTGCGCATGTCCCTTTTTGTGGCGTTGTTTAAACGATTTCCGCCCAGGTTAGTCTGAGCAGAGAAGCTGATAAGGTGAGACGTAGCTATGTGGTAGTCTTCGCTTCAGTTTATTCAAGAAGGAGTCCTCATTATTGTAGTTCCTTTTTGAGATGATATATCTCCATGTTATTCCTAATGCCTGGAGGCATATGTGATTATTCAGTTTATTCCTGATGAACAGGTAAATGAATCCTTTTTTGCTAAGTGACTTTATCGCCATCTTGTGATGTTGACTTTCGCTTAGCCTGCCTTATGATCCACTTATATTGTCACGCATCGATTGATGCCTGTCCTACGGACTACTCGCTTCCTGAACTTTGTTGATGGATCTAGGTTTGATACCTTTGCTGTATAAGGAACATAGAGAACGATAATGTCGCGCTCAAAAGACATGCCTGTCTTGTTGAGGTCAAAAATAGGAGACCAGATTTAATCTCCTAGTTGATATCTACTAGCTCTTATGGAAAGGGGAAGTTTACTACCTGACTACATGTCCAGCGGTCTACGATATCCTAAAAGGCATATCATGTACATTAATATTATGCTGTTTGCTGTGCCTGTTGAATCGACTACTTCATAATACAATGACTGTTGTACTATCCCTGTGATGTTTTTCTGCATAACGATGTCCATGCATTTTGTCATTGTGGCGTACAATATATATTGCCAAAAACCCATCACTGCTGTTTAAAGCTTGATTGACTTTTTCACATCGTGAGTTAACGTGACGTCATTGTGTGGATTGCCTTGTTCGTAATGCTCACTGTTTGTATACACATCTGTATCCTTACATCACACTTAAACCAGACTACAGACACCAAGTTACTACGCCTCATCATCCCTGGTGTCTGAGGGTGGCACACTACTCTGCAAAGGCCAGGATCATCATACCTTGAGAGAAGCAGATGAATTACAACACCCTCAACGTTGTGTGGCAAATGTGACATCCTCCACAGAACATTTATCAACACATATAATACTTAAACAACACTTGCTACGCAACAGTAGTCTATATTCCGATAATTTACTGGACAACAAATTTTGACTGGTTGTGTGTATCTGAGATTAAACCAAGTTACCTTTATGTTATTTGGGCTGCTGAATTTGAAAATGGCCGTTACAACACCAGGTTAGCTCTAGTTTTTAAATATCTTTATAACAAGTTTTACACATTTGCATATACATACCATATGATTATAATGCTCATAGCGGAAATGATTCACTGCAATGCTTTTTTGCCTGTCGCTTGTAATGAGTTTCTGGAGCATCTCTCACAAGGTTCCAACAATAGTCTGCTAGCATAGCTACATTCCATTTCCCTTGGTACCATTTTTTCGAGGGTAGTATTGTCCTGATGAAATCGTTCCCCATGCTCGTCACTGACAGCACCGCAGTTAGCAGGGAAGAAATCCAGATGAGAGTGTAAAAAGTGTAATTTCAAAGACATGTTGCACCTTAGTCTCTCGTAGCGCTGCAAGAGGGTTTCTACAAGCTCATGGTAATTGTCAGCCTTATTGTTTCCTAGAACGTTTGTGGCCACTTGCTGGAAAGCATTCCAAGCTAAATTTTCATCATCTGTGAGAATATCATCAAAACGCTGATCTCGGAAGAGCTGACGTATCTGTCGACCGACAAATACACCTTCCTTGATTTTGGCCTCACTAAGCCTTGGAAATTTATCATGAAGGTATAAAAATCCTGCTCCATTTCGATCCATGGCCTTTACAAAATTCTTCATTAGTCCAAGTTTGACGCGGAGAGGAGGGAGCAAGATCTTGTGGGATTTCTACAAGTGGTTCGTTAAGTACATTCTTTTTTCCCGGTTCAAGTGATTGTCGTTGGGGCCAATCCTTTTTCTTGTAGTGGGAAGTCCTGGCACTGCTGTCCCACAGACAGAGGAAACAGCAAAACTTTGTGTAACCTTGCTGTAGCCCTATCAAGAAGGCAATGACCTTCAGGTCACCACAAATCTGCCACTTATACTTGTCATGGTTGATGGTGTGTAACAGGTCTTTCATGTTGACTGCATACCCGAGTGGAACAGATGGTAAAACGTTACCATTATGGAGCAGCACAGCTATTAAGCTCAAGTTGGACGAATCAATGAACAGCCTTCAGTCGTCGTCTTTGTAGTTGATGTGTAGTGCTGCCATCTGACCCACTATATCACCGCAAGCAATGAGGTTATCTGTCATTTTGAAAAAATGGAAGCAGATCTTTTTGCCGAGCACGAAACACAGACACATGCACATTCTCTTATAGAAGATTCCATTGCTGCAGTATGGACCCCAACAGCTCTGCTTTATTTTTTGGCAATTCCAGATATCTCACTAGATCATTAAATTCACTCTGGGTAATTTTATGTGGCTGCGCAGACTCTTCAATAGGCACGAAATCAGGATCTCTTGATGTAGATGCTTTCACAGGTGACGGATGTCCACTGGCATTATTATCTACTTCATCATCCAGAGTATAAGATTCTGGTGGGTCCGGAACAGGAAGTCCTTCCCCCGTGAGGCACTGGCCGCAGAGCAGAGGGAATTTTTGGATAGGTCACAGGCCGCTTTTTCTTCTTAGAAATACCATGTCAAATTGGAAGAGTCATGCAAAAGTAACAATCATTAAGATGGTTTGTCGGTTCCCTCCACACCATTGGAACTGCAAAACGCATCGATCGTCCTTTTCGGTTCAACCAGCAGCGCAGATTCGTTGCACAGGATTGACAACATATGTGTGGGGCCCAGTACCGGTCCTGGTAACCGATCTCACAACCAAAGTAAAAGCTGTAAGCTTTATTTATCATCGGTGTAATGGGTCGCCTTTGTGATAGCAAAGTTATATAACAAAAATAATCCGCACTGTTCACACATTCACGAGGCATCTTGAACGACACGTCTGCACTCACAGAATCCACAACACAAAAGATGACAAGGAGGAAATGTGGTTGCAATGACTGCTACAGATTGCGTCATCCAATTCGCGCTCAAGGCTATCCGTCTCGTGGGGAATCACGCGCCATGGCTATAGAAAAGAGAAGGACTGGGTCATTCGCATCGGGAAGATGAAGCCATCAGCCTACTGACCCCCCCCCCCCTTTCCCGGATCTTGAAAACTAGAGCTAATTCGCGATTTTTAAGTTCATATTCGTGATCAGCATGTCCAAATTAGTTTAAAATATCTACTTTTGTCTCGGATACATTTTGGCTGTTGTAATATATCATTTATGTTCCCCTGAATTTAAATCTGTAAATATTATTTGTCAGAATACATTCTAAGCTGGTGTTTGTTTTTTTTTCATTTGTAAATAGTGTTTTCCTCAGAAACTGTGCTTTTTCTATGAGGAAAATCAAGATTTTCACTGAACATTGCTTTTTGTTACTAATTTTCTTATAACTTGAACATTATTTAGTCAATCAATATGAGACTTGGTACAAATACGTTCCTAAAACAATACAACTTTCGTATGGTCCGAGTTTTGATATCTTAATCAACATTTCTATTTATTGCAAATAATGCTGCAAAGCTGTAAAATTTAGAAAACAAATGGTAACTATTTTTAGATACAAACTTTAAAGTTACAAATCTCAATACTTACTTATGTTATCAAAAATCGAATATGATAAAAGTTTTAAAATATATATGTAAAAATTTTATTTAAATTTGGTATTGATAGGTTAATAAATAAAAAAGCCTAAGCAAATTGAAAAAAAAAATATATAATCCAATATGGCTGCCGTGTCCATGACAACCAATGATGCAATACCATCAACCTCTTCATTGTGTGTATCTATGATTGATGTAGGATTTCATTGAAATCCTGTGATTGATACCGAAAATAGCATTTAGGTGTAGTTTCCCCTCCTTCCTTAAACTATCCAGTATTCTCTATCTGTATCGTCCTCTATCTATTTTTCCTTTTTTTCCCCGTTGTCATGATATGTTTCTGCTGTCGTCTTCCGATGACGCGCCAAGCGAAACTGCGTTGCCTCCTTCTAATATGAGTAGTAAGTTTAGTCATATTCTTTCACTGTGTCCTAAAACAGTGGTTCTCAACGTCATTTTTCTAGGGGCCCATAGTAAGATGATAAAGTACACTTGTTCCAGCTAACAGCGACTATGACGGGAGCCACAGAGGTAAATGAGACTCAGAAGGGGGCCGTGAGCAAAAAATGGTTGAGAACCCTTGTCCTTAAACACCCCCCGCCGGATCTACATGAGTCCTTCGTGTTATAACATGCATGCAGTATAAAATATATAAATATATTTTCCCATACAACTTTCTTCAAGCACCATGCCTGGTAGCATAGGTGATCACGACTCTCTGCAACTTCCTCTCTCCAACCGTTTATCAGTTCTGTTGTTGACTTATTTTCATGTCAAAGTGTCCAGTATCTTCTCTCTTTGTCAGCCTCTTTCTCTTTTCCCTTCAACTTTTCCTGTTGTCACGTGATATTCCAGCGTTCGTCTCATAACAAACCCAAAGAAAGTGGATTGGATGGCTCTAAAGAGTAATGAAGATGTCCTTAAAAAAAAATAGTCAGCGCGAAAGGAAGGTTATTACTCACAGCAGAAAAACGCAATATTAATTAACGCTTTAATTTATTAAAGCGACCAAGCCGCAATATCGGTTTGTCGTCGCGAAAGAACAATCATCAACACCGAGTTGACGGTGACTTGTATTTAAATAGTTAAAATATAATAATTCTTTCTAGCACACATCTACAATATCGTCATGTATTAAATTCTTACCTTTTCAGATTTGTGTGGCCTAATGTCTTTAAAAGATGTGGGTAGTCGACCGCATGTCCAACCTTCCTTAGTACCATTCTGCGCAATGCTTGGAAGGTTATTATTCCTAAGTATCCTTTTGGGCTGTCGGTAACACAAGAGTCCCAGTGGAACAAGAGATGATGGCAATGGACAGACATATACAATGTGGAACGTGTTGATAGCATTACAAGGCGTTCCTTTATCTGGAATCTTCAGGGTAGGAGAGGGAAATACAAAAACACAAAGAAAAGTGAAGTGAAAACAGAAACGAAAAAAATGAGAAAAACGTGTAAAGATCTCGAACTAATGGCACGAAGCGGGAGGACTTGGTAGGGGTTTGTTGAAGATTTATGCTCCTTGGACAGCTAGCGAGTAATTAATGAATGACATAGTTTTATTGTTACTGCTGTTATTGTTATAGTTGAAAAGAATCGACATCATTGCACTCGGGGAAAACCCATAGGTGTTCAGTCTCCCTCAGTATATATCGATGAGTGTGAATGTTAACTGTTCCTGTAGCTCACTGGTTGTATACACGACGGATGCATCCTCTCATACGTCCATCTCTGCTAGCCTTACGTTTGATGCCAAATTCCAACAGTCTTAACCTTGATGATTCATCTATTGCAGTGTCATTCTCTAACAGGCGATCATTAATTGTTCTCACTATCTCTCCCTTATCCGTATGCAGTCTCCCCACTGTGGGTGCTCTTGATGCTAGTCTGTCAGCTCTCTCATTACCTCGTACCCCTGCATGACCAGGACAGTAGATCCACCCCAGCTTCTGCAGATATAAAGCTTCTATGAATGTTTTCCTTCATGCCGTAGCCAACTATTTTGAACCTTTCGAAGCATGGACTGAGAGTCTGACACTGCCTTTGTTAATGAAGTTTCAGTCAGCCACCTTAAGGTTGTAGTAGCTGCGTCTACCTCCATTCTCATGCTCAAAGTTGTTATCTTGTGAGCCCCGCTATGTTCGGCGACGATTCTGCCCTTTACCCTACATATTGTTTTTTAAGACAATGCATCTGTTTTAACACCAGAAAATACACAATATTATGATATCAAGCAGAAAAATAAGCTGTACAACAACAATTTAAATACAATAATGTGCTTACCACTGTCACATGTGAAGATTATAACAACAGCAATGAGGAGGATTGCCATCTTGAGCATTACTGTATTATCGTGATATTGTCAGCTGTTTGACGCCAGAGTTCAATAGAAACAGCCCTGTCAGATGCTGATCGTCAAGGTGTTTTATTTTCTTGGAATATTAACAATATTTCACTTTAGTTCCCAGTTGAAATGTCTTCCTGGTATTAGCTCTGAATTTTATAGAAAGATCGAAATAAATTAATGACGTGTAAGATACACGAATTAAGAATGTAGCAGCTATACTATAGAAATTTAACCCATAGATTTAAAAACCGACGTAAGCTGCAAAAAAACATCACAGATATTCTCATGAAACGCAATAATGTCTAGGCTAACGTAACGTGGTAGTGATGTCTAGTTTTCCTACCGAGACGAAACAAACATTACCATATAAAAAAAAACAAAAAAAAAAACTTATTCAAAAAGTAACATTAAACGGTATCGATGTCTAGTGTTCATACTAAGGTGAAGAAGGCTACCATCAAAAACTCTCAAAAAATAACATAAAGCGGTATTGATTTCTAGTGTTCCTACTAAGGTGAAACAAGTTACCATCAAAAACTCTCAAAAAATAACATAAAGCGGTATCGATTTCTAGTGTTCCTACTAAGGTGAAAAATGTTACCATCAAAAATTCTCAAAAAAATAAATAAAACGGTATCGATGTCTAGTGTTCCCACTAAGTGATGAAGGTTACCATAAAAAACTCTCAAAAAAAATAACATAAAGCGGTATCGATGTACTAGTGTTCCTACTAAGGTGAAAGAGGTTACTGTGGTGAAAAATTCTAATACCCATATATAAATTAGAACATAAATGTAAAGCCGAACGAAATAATACGATAGGAAGAAGAATGGAGAAAGACCAGTGCTTTCCCAGTATAGATAACGCCTTCGTTGTATAACGCCGTAATGGCTAACACAAGAATCCTACTTGTCCTAATTCGTTCGTTCATAAATAAAATGCTTAGACTAAACGATACGGCGATAACCGTAATTCTAAAAATAGAATGTGTAGTCAAATCTTCTAGACGACCTTGATTTTAAAAACTAACATTAGTGCAAAATCGCGCACAAGGTTAGCCTTGGAAAGACAGACGGGCTTAGAAGAAGAGAGAGAGAGAGATAGACGGACTGTGGAACACGGTCACACAAGCAGCTCGCCGTGTGTTTACAAAATAAACCAACTCGCAGTGTGCATGGCCTAATTTTTTCAAATAAACAGTGATGAAAAAAACTAACGATACGATGTTAGGTTTTGAAAAAAGGTTTAATTCTTATTAGGAAACCTGATATTTACGTAGGGCTCCTGACTTTATGCTGATAGTACAGTCGTAAAGGATTGAACAGGTGGTAGTTGAAATTAAACACTTAACATCGAAAAAATATCGTATTCTTAACTACGCCACTTAGCCCCTTGAAAAGCATAAATTCGTGTACAGGAAGGCTAGGGGACTAGGAATATGTAATAAATTATCTAAAAAGTCCATTAGATAATTAGATATTGATAATAAAACATATAGAGAACAGAGATACTGTCAGGTTTGGTCATATCTGCTTGGGATGGAATTCCCTGAATTTTGTGAAACATAGTAGTGACAGAAAGTCTAAGATAGTACGAGGGAGGCCATTGGCTGAACTTTGAAGTTAAAAGAAATTTGATTGGGTGACCTATGAATAACAAATAAATGCCTAGAAACGGAGTAAAAGTGAATGAAAATATTTGAATGAATGTGTCCTCGTTTGAAAATATTCAAAACGATTGGCCAGTTTACTGGATATTGGCAGAACAAATCTTAGAGGAGACGCCATATCGTTACACAAAAGAGAGATGAGAGCAGGCAGTGTTATTCAAAATAACAGTCTGGACATACCGCAGATCAAACTGTGTCAGTCATCTTTAGTGTGTTTTCCTTACGAATTGTGGTAAGCTAGACATTTTAAATATGTATTTATATGAAAATTGAATGTGAAATGATAAATTATGTCTGTATGTGTGTGGTTCAGTAGCAAACATGAGGCAAAGCTTAGATATTGCTCCACCATGTAAAAGATTGTCAGAGAGGAGTATAATTACATATATATTGGATTGCCATATAGTAACATAACACCTATCCTATTGTATGGAAGGGATTACAGCTGGAATTGCAGAGGCGTTGTAACCATTAGGGAGAGGAATACTGGTGTATATTGTCACATGAAAAGCTAGCAGTTGGCCTAAAGCGCTGAACTTTATGTTTGTACTGTCATGTACTTCAGTGTGGAATAATAATTGTATATTAGTTATGAAGAAGGAGGCACAACCTTCTCATTTCAGGGGCCGTGGTATAGATGGTGATATTGCATCGTCCGGTCTCAGTACTGCGTGATCCAGAAAGCTGGCAGCAGACTCCTTGCACAAGATAGCGGCCATTGTCTATCTTACTATCAAACTGAGAAGCAAGCGAGCAGAGGATACAGGTTTCCTGCAACTGCATTATGAGATAAGAGCTTGTCAGCACGAAAAGACTCAACCTTGAATCAAATAACCCTGAACTGAACTTTATTATATAAAAAGGGACAGAAATATTAAAGAAACAGAATCTGTGAATCCTTCAATAAGATTTCCACCAGTAACAAACACATGAAGTCATGATGACAACCAACAGTCTAGCTATTAATGACAATATTACCTCATAATATTACACAACAACACCACACGCATATTGCTATAACAGTCTATGACTGGATAAATATCCAGTGTATAAATACTTGTATATAAATATTGTGATTACATTTTTATTGTGATTCCTGATTCTCAAATACAATAGAATCAGGAAAGATATTGAAAGATCATTAATACATTTTAAAAACTTAACCCTTGACTTAATAAGATAGTCTTTTAGAGTGTTATGTGTTTGTGATTGTCAAAGTGCTGTAAATTGTGGAAATTATTAAAGCAATTGTGTATATGTCAGTTGGTTGTTATACTTACACTTCATCACTATCATAACCCTAGACACTTAACGAAGCTATTATTCATTACTCAAGAATAAGTCTGATTGAGATCGAAATGTGGTAGCAAGTAAGGTCTTCTGTATACACACCAAATTATTATCTTCAGAAACCTTCACAGCTGATCTCATTCAGTACACTAAGTCCCCAATAAATATATTTATTTCCCAACTCACCACAGTTACCATAAAAAATAATCAAAAGTAACATGAAGCGGTGACGATATCTAGTTTTCCTAATAAGGCGAAACAGTTTACCATTAAAAAAAAGCTCTCAAAAAGTAACATGAAGCAGTATCGATGGCTAGTATTCCTTCCAATGTGACACAGACGTCATCATAAAAAGATCTCAAACAATAACATCAAGCGGTAAAGATGTATAGTTTTCCTACCAAGATGAAACCAGTCCAAAAACTCTCACAGATGAACAGCAAAGCTATTGATGTATGTATAGTTTATGTAACAATATAAAGAAATCTCAAACTTCAAAAACTCTTCACAGATTTTTACTCAGTTCTATTGCTGTCTAGCTTTCCTACCAAAATAAAACAGACGTGACGATACAAATTTTCACTTATTAACATGAAGGTGTATTGCTGTCTAGTCTTCCTACCAAGATGCCAGAGACGTGACCATAAAAAATTCTCACAAATTAACATGAAGCTGTATTGCTGTCTAGTCTTCCTACCAAGATGCCAGAGACGTGACCATCAAAATTCTCACTTATTAACATGAAGCTCTATTGCTATCTAGTTTTCCTACCAAGATGTTACAGACGTGACTATAAAACATTCTCACAAATTAACATGACGCTTTATTGCTGTTTAGTTTTCCTACCAAGATGCTACAGACGTGACTATAAAAAATTATCACATTCATATGAAACTGTTTTGCTGTCTAGTTTTTCTACCAAGATGAAAAAGAAACTCAAAAAACTCTCACAGACTAACATGAACCGTATTATAATTTTGCTACCAAAGATCAAAACAGACGTGAACTTAACAAATTTTCAAAGCTTAACACGAAGCAGTATCGATGTCTAACGTTCCCACCAAGCAATCTCAATACATTTTTCAAACTTCTGCATTAAATCCTGTTGATATTGTTTGACAATCCCAGAAACTGCGACTTAGAATGGACACAGCTGGTGATCGGGCGTGTTTATGCGTAAAAGCAGCTCACGTCAGGCTGGACAACCAACTTTGGGAAATTAAGAAACTGCGGCCTGTTCTTCATTTAAAGCCACTCGAAGCGGTTCAAAGCTTTTAACGCTGTATAAATAAACTTTATTCTGCTCTGTTTTATTACACGCAACAAACTTTTTAAACTTCAGGATATGTCGTCAGCAGACAGGCGACATATGCGACTGATAAAAGAAATCAAAAGTTACATAAAAATTGACATGGTTTGATATACTGATTGTTTACTTTCTGTTACGAGAATAATTATTCTGCCGCAAAACAGTCTATTGCTGAATACACGTTATCTGATTGATACAGAGCCCTGACGTAAACAAATTTTAATACCCTCAGCATTGTACAGTTTTTAATTTTGATAACATGCATAGTTGTAACTGGGTAACGATTTCAAACAATTTCCAAATTTCAATAATGTTCACGTGACTTCCTGAGATCGATATGTATAAGGCAGGGGTTCTTAACCGTTCTTGTGCCATGGACCCGTTTGATTGTCCCAGCTTTTTTATTACAAAATAAAATCAATAGTCTTACATATAGTCATACTGAAATACAAAAACAATCTGAGAAAAGAGTATATTTCTTACACGCAAAATCTATAATAATTTTCTGTTTGGTAAACGTCGAAAGCTTGCCTGGTTTGGGCATGTAACTCGTCATGACTCCCTTTCGAAAACGATCCTCCAGGGAACAGTCGAAGGTAAACGGAGAAGAGGAAGGCAAAGAAAATCCTGGGCTGATAACATCAAAGAATGGGCAGGACACGGTTTCTCCACACTTGTACGCATTGCTGAGAATAGAGAGCAGTGGAGGACCCTGTCTGCTGATGCTTCCACCATGGCACCCCTACGACCCATGACGGGTTATGGGTTGAGATGAGATGATGAAAAATCACATTCTACTTTTGACATTATGTACAAGGAACCCCTAGAATCCATTCATAGACCCCCAAGGTGTTCGTGGACCACAAGTTAAGGAACCCTAATCTTTCGTCATTATCGTCATCATTTGGTAATTCCCCCCTCCCCACCACCACAACTATGTGGATAGGGGTACACAAATGATTGAACCGCTGCTCCTACCAGGTGTCTCGTAAGAGACAACTGAGAGGATGTTGTAAACTAAACAGCAACCCTATTGTGTTAAACGGTAAAACACATTATAGCCGTAGTGGCTCGCTGAGCGAGAATGAAATCTCTAACTCACAAACAATAATTAAGGCAAAATTGCTGTCTATAGTCTTAACAATACTGAAGTATTACAACATCATAGATTATATCAAACCAGCATTAAATAAACCATCAAGTTAAAAATTAGTTAACAATATGTAACTAATTACCATCAGTACCACCAAGAAGAGTTCTCTTAACATAACTTAAAATCTGTTTTTTCTTGTAAGGATTCATAAATGTTATTATATAGTCTAGGGTAAATTTTTACTCCCCGTTATTCCTAATCTCAGACATGGACTTGGACACCAATTAGTGGAAAGTACTTACAGCAGTAGCGGTCTAGGAAAGATAAGAGTTTTCATTTATCCGACAAGTGTCTAAATATGAAACTAGAAGATCCCGGACGACAGCGTCCCAGAATGTGGCGGTGCTTTTGAAGACAGTGCGACAGATTGGATGAATGAAAGAATAAAATCTATATGATAGTCTATGAGTTCGAAGAAACTGCCTCGCCTCGGGAAATAATCTACTAGAAATCCTTAATGCAAAGATAATTCTGACAACTAAACAGGATATTTTCTGAACGATAAATTCTTTCTCATGAATCCTACAAGAGGTCTATGTAAAGTACATAAGTTTGAGAAAGGAGATTTGGTGACAGCCACATTAACTAAAATATCCCGACCCACTGTAAGTTAGTTTTTTACGGCTCAGCCACCAGGGTGTACATCTATGTTTAAAATAAAATACAGCCCGAATAAAGGTAACACGGAAAAAATTAACAACAGATTCTGTTATATTGGATTTAAAAAAAAAAGATAACATATTCTCACAACTCTTAAAGATTTACAAATAAACAAAATAATGTGTGCTCTCGTGGTTAGGTAAAACACAAACTATGGTCATCATCTGGACCAGGAGATCTCTTCTATTGTAGTTTTGCTGATAAGCATTATACTCAACTCTCCAAGGTCTTTAGTATCTGCTGAGATGATTTTAGGTCTGACTCTCTTGGTTTTGTCTGTCCCAGCCCTGAAGTACAGTTAAACAGTTCTATGGTTTCAGAGTGTGGCAGAGTTTACTTCCCTAGACTCAGTGCCCATCACAAAACACAGATGGAGTAAGTCAGCCCTGCTGAATACCTTTTCTACTTACTGGACTATTTCTCAGGTTAGAGTCGCCTGGTATGACAGCCTATCGCTGTACTCTGGTATGGAATGATTGGTATGGTATGCGTTACCTGTTTGGTAGGGTATGGTGTGTTATGATCACTTGGTTGATAGGGTATGGTTGGTAGGGTATACTGGTTGAAAACGGTATGGTTGGTAGGGTAAACTGGTTTTGTACCCTCAACTCGTAACCTGGTTTAGTAACTTGGACCCGTAACCTGGTTGGATCGCACAAGGATTCACTACGGATTTGGCGACCATAAGCTAGCTTCGATTGAGGCCTATAGCATGTTACTTGCTGGACAGATACCGACTGAATGCCTTAAAACGTCTTAACAATTTCCTGATGGGGTCTCCTCATTTGATCTCTTGGTGGCATCATAGTAAATTCTTCTTGAGTCAGAAGGGGAATCAGGTTCTCTTCATTTTAAACTGGTCAGAGTGTTAAAGTTTTCCACACAAAAGGGACGAATCCAAGTGAATTATCCAGTTCTATTATAGTGTCTCCCCCACCCTTGATTTACACGCGTCCAGTCAAGAGTTACAAAAAGATTCAATTCCGGGCTGGTCGATTCTCCGCTGGAAATGTAATCCAAAGACATGTCACTCCCGTGACCGTGTGGTTAGTTTATCTGTCTTGGCCGTGAGAGAAATCGCAGGTAGCAAGAATAATTTAACAGAAACTTGCAGAGGAGAGTTTTCTCATTATAAGAAAATGAAAAAGATCTGAAGAGAAATGGTTTTCAATACTAGCTTTAGAGAGAAGTTTGGAGAGGAATACAATAATAGACAAAAGAAAACAGTCGGTGAGAGAGTGGAACACTACTTGAGGCACTTATTACTTTTACTATTGTCTATCTGATGCACTTATTACACTTACTGTCGTCTATCTGAGGCAAGTATTACACTTAATGTTGTCTACTTGAGGCACGTATTACACTTACTGTTGTCTACTTGAGGCACCTATTACACTTACTGTTGCCTACATAAGGCACGAATTACACTTACTGTTGTCTACTTGAGGCACGTATTACACTTACTGTTGTCTACTTAAGGCACGTATTATACTTGCTGTTGTCTATTTGAGGCACGTATTACATTTACAGTTGTCTACTTGAGACACGTATTACACTTACTTTTTTCAACTGGAGACACGTTTTTTCACTTTTATTTACTTAAAAGCACGTATTTCCCTTTTATTACACATAAAAGAGGCTCGCACTGTTGACCTGCCATTGAAACATCATTTTATGATGATGCGTAGATGACAGGGCGGATAGTGTGATTCGCTTGCATGGCTAGGCGGGGTTGTCGCACGGAAGGTCCAGTGTTCAAATCCTGGGTAAGCCACTCATGTCTGTTGTTTTTCTGTTGTCTGGTGTTCTACTTCTTTATTTCCTGCGAGTGCCTGATAACATACCTTTATATTTGTTTCATATTAATTTAACGTATTTCCCTTACTCTTGTTCTGCTTGAAGCACGTGTTTCACTTACTTTTGTCTACATTAATCACGTATTTCTCTTACTTTTGTCAACTTGAATTACGTATGTCACTTAATTTTGTCTACTTGAAATACGTATTTGACTTTTTTTGTGTCTACTTGCATCACGTATTTCAATTGCTTTTGTCTACTTGAATCACGTAATTCATTTACGTTTGTCTATTTGAATCATGTATTTCCCTTACTTTTGTCTACTTGAATCATGTATTTCACTTACTGTTGTCTACTTGAATCGCGTATTTCACTTACTTTTGTCTACTTGAATCATGTATTTCACATACTTTTGTGTACTTGAATCACGTATTTCACTTACTTTTGTCTACTTGAATCACATATTTCACTTTTTAAAATCTGCTTGAATCACGTATGTCAAATACTTTTGTCTACTTGAATCATGTATTTAATTTAATTTTGTCTACTTGAATCACGTATTTCACTTACTTTAGTCTACTTGCATCACGTATTTCACTTAATTTTGGTCTACTTGTATCACGTATTTCTCTTTTATGTACTTGAATCACGCATTTCACTTAATTTTGTCTACGTGAATCACGTTTTTCACTTACATTTTTTGGGGAAATACGTACTTCAGTTACTGTTATGTACTTGAGATACGTATTTCACTTGTTGTCATATCGAAGGATGTAGTTCTCATTTTTTTTTCCTTTTGTCTACGTAGGTCCGTATTTCGCTTTCTTTTGTCTGCATGAGGCGCACAAACCACTTACTTCTATGTACTTCAATCACGTATTTCACTTAAATGTACATGCTTGTCGTGTATTTCGCTAACTTTAGATTACTCGGGACATTTACCGCACTTACATCTGCTTTACGTTCAGATATGAAAATAATGTCACGAAAAAACCTTTAGAAATTATCACATAAAATTACTCAACAAACTTTTTAAAAAATTGTTACTTTAAGATGAAACTTGATACACGTGTTGAATTCAAATCACAGCTGGATATTGAAACCCCTGGTGTTAAGTTTATATATATATATTTTTTTAACCCATAGACTAGCGGATTAAGTGATCGAAATAGCAAAAACGCAGTAGATTTCTGTGTGTGTGTGGATAGATGTTCTCTAACGTAGGCGGTCAATAGGGGAAGTCGGATTATTACAGATTAAGTTATTGACAACAGCGTTAGTTATGCTCTGCTTGAGCAAAAGTAACGTTTTCATAACGTTATTATGTTAATGGCATTCTCTATATGTATGAACTAGCTTGGAGCTACCATTACGTTGGATACCAGACATCTTCTTCAAGTACCATGCGGTGGTGGTGTATGCCGTCACGTCTCTCCACAAGTAACTAAGTCTAAATGCAAACTCGTGAAAATGCAAAATTGGCTGGAGCTTGAAAAACGTTGTTACCAAGAAATAAAATATCATTGGGAGTAAGGAAGAAAGTATTCATTCATTCCCTCATTACACAATGGCTCACCAAGCAGCATAAGCCTTCAATAAACTCTTGGTAAGTTTTCCTTTTCTTTGCCGTCTTCCTCTGCAGACAATAGAAGGTGAACTACGCTATTCATATAGACTAAAATAAGCGAAACACGTGATTCAGATAGAAATATGTTTGTGAAATACGTGATTCAAGTAGACAATAGTAGGTGGACTACGCGATTCAGATAGAGAAAAACAAAAAAAACAGGGGGGGGGGGGGGGGCGGGACGTGATTCAAGGAGACAAAAGGAAGCAAAATACATCATTAAAGTAGACAAAAGTAAGTAACATACGAGATTCAAGACAAAAGTAAGTAAAATACATGATTAAAGAAGACAAAAGTAATTGAAAAACATGTTTCAAGCAGACATAAGTAAGTAAAATACATGAATAAAGTAGACAAAAGTAAGTAAAATACGTGCTTCAAGTAGACAAAAGTAAGTAAAATACGTGATTAAGGTAGACAAAAGTAAGTAAAATACGAGATTGAAGTAGACAAAAGTAAGCAATATACGAGATTCGAATAGAGAAAAGTAAGTAAAATACGAGATTCGAATAGACAAAAGTAAGTAAAATACGAGATTCAAGTAGACAAAAGTAAGCAAAATACGAGATTCAAGTAGACAAAAGTAAGTAAAATACGTGATTAAAGTAGACAAAAGTGAGATACGTAATTCAAGTAGACAAAAGTAAGTACATTTTTTTGGGATTAAAGTAGACAAGACTAAGTGAATAATGTGATTTAAGTGTTAAATACGTGATTCAAATAGACAACAATAAGTGAAATAGCTACTTCAAGTGGATAAAAGTAAGTTAAATGTACATTATTTATCCCTCGTATGTCTGATTCACGTTCTCTGCTCCATATGTGTCAATTTTTTTGCCGTGTTTCCTTCTATTTCTCTTTCCCTGTGGATTCCAGAACAAGGACTGCCTTGAAATGCTTTAATTGGTTTTTTTTTTTCAACTTGTGTTCTACCAAAAACCAGCATGTTCTAACTGACATCTTAGTTTGGCAGACGCCCATAAATTCTTTCATTTATTTCTTCATTTTTCTTTTTACTGCCTGCGGAGCATGGTGCTATCATTGCAGCTGGTCCATTCGCAGGATACCTTCACCCTCTAGAAGAAAGACGGCCTGTAGCTCAGCTAGTATTGTGAGCGTCCACTGCCTGCAATTTCTGTCTTCTCCAGGATAGTTGCACAGCTTTTTAACTGGTGATATGACCTGTAATGAGAAGGAACATTCCCTCCCCGATAATGCCTGTCTTATAACAATTCCACAACTAATTGACAGTACGCTTACCTGGGTCAGCCACGTGTGCTGACCATTTGCACCAGATCTTATCTCCCTTTTCTACAATCAGGGATGTGTATTCTCATCTGTTACACACAACTTCACAACCTCTGTCCCTGAAGCATTGCTTGTCTTCCATACTATCAGTATCCGAATATGGCGCACAATAAACTATGTGGCCGACATGTTAATTAATTTCAACAAATAAACTTATTCTGCCTTACCCCCAAGTAAGAATATATCACAATATGCACAAGCGTGACTAGCATTAAATGGGTAGTTCAGAAATGCTCTAGTGTCCAGACGGTGAAAGCCTTGGTCACAAATGCTCTCCCGCTGATCTCAAGTTGGCAAAAAGTATTTTTCGAATGGAGGACTATGCCGGCAAAATGTTAATTTTATATCCCCTATGCTCACCCCCCTTAACCAATCAGAAACGCGTCCAGAAATTTTAACTTTTCCCCCTAGGCTATAAACTTGAGCAGTTCAAGAGTGTGTTTGTTCGTCTGTCTCAATTTTATTTATACAATATCTTTGTTATTAATGGGTCGATTTTTAATATTGAAAGTGATATTAAACAGACCACTGTCCTCTATCTTCCTATATAGTTTCTTTTAATTATTTGTCCCCGTTTTCATTTGTGTAATTTTTTTATAATTAATTGTGCTTTTTCCCAACTGAAAATATTAATAAAATAAATATTTCTACGTCAAGATAGTTTTATTATGGGAAATCTTTATGGTATTATATTAACCAATATCAGCGCTATGATTCACGATATTCCTTTGAATCTAATTCCCTTTTGTTATTGAGAAATAAATTATTTAATTTTGATTAAAAGCACAGAATCGGCATTTTTGCCATTACAACTTAGATTTTTGGTCTCTACCCAAAAACGAGGTAACAATACTATTGGTTGTTAATTTTTCGGCGTTCGTTAATAAATATTGGGAAGGGTAGTGTGTTAAAAGGGGGTAGTAACTTTTAACGCTTGGTGTTAGAAAAAATTCAAATTCTTTAGTTAAAATGTTGGCGGTAGATGTGAGCTTGCCCTTGACAAATTACAAATACTGTAGCTATTAATAGATTTTAGGAGTTAGTTAATTTTCAAGCGGTAAAATTGACTTTGCCCCAGACGAATTTCAAACACTGTAGTTATTAATAGAAATTAGGACTACGTTAGTTAATTTTCAAGCGGGGAAATTTGAGCGGGGTGTCACACAGATGTACTTTACTACATTGATGTCTTTGCTTGCTCCGCCGTCTCATATTACAATGCATCCTAGATATGTGAAGGTGTCTGTGATTACACTGATTACTGAATTTTTTTTTTTTTTTTTTTTTTTTTTTTTTTTTTTTTTTTTTTTTTTTTTTCGTAAGTTTATATGGTCGATTTATTCATATGCATTTGTGTTGCAGTGTATGGAGGTTGTTAAATTTTTTCCACTTCATTGTTTGTAGTAATAGTTTTTCTTTTAGGGTTCGTTAGTTTTTTTTTTATTCCTTTAGTTAATAAGTTTTAGGCGGTTGAAGTGAATTTTGCTGAACTCAATTTCAAAACTGTATTTTTAAATACATGTAGTTAGCATAATGTTAATTTTTTATAGTCTTGTCGGACCCTTAACGCTTCGAGTTTTTTTTTTGTCCCATATTTTAGCAATTCTTTAGCTATTAAAATGTTGGCGCGTAGATTTTATTTGGTGGTTTTTTAATATTGAAAGGTGATAGTTAACACAGACCACAGATATAAAGCTTTTACTTTTTCATGGGAGTTTTTCCAGCTTGCTACAAACACTGTAGTTTAAACCAATATGCGTCATACCCGATAATTTTAATCTAATTTTCACTGTTTTGTTAGATGCGAAATAAATTATTTAATTTTTTATTACATAAGCACAGATCGGCATTTTTGCATTACACTCTTAAACTTATTTTTTGGTACTTTACTTAATTTTTCATTCGTTAAGTCTTTTTGTTTGCTCCGTTTCAGATGTCCTCATAGACAAATTTGCTATGCTATTAATAGATATGTGTTTGCTTGTATTGTTGCTGGACTAATACTTACTGTAGTTTTAATGGAATTCTAGTTAGATTGTTCAATTTGAGCGTTGGTTTCACACAGTTGTCTTTTTAGTTGATGTCTTTGTTTGCTCGCTACTATTACATATGCGTCCTAGTCTATGTGAAGGTTGATGTTCAAGCTCACCTGCTGGCTATACTTATTAAGTCTATCTGTTTTTTCCTGGATGTGTTGATGTGAATGTGCTAGTAGTGCAATGTCATCTACATATTCCAGATCTTCCAATGTAGAAAATGTAGTCCATCTTATTCCTCTTGGACTGCCCTCTTTTGTCTAGCGCATCACCCAGTCTATGACTGTTAACAATAGAGTGGTTGATAAGGGGCATCCCTGTCGTACTCCTGTCTTCACCTCAAAGGTTAGGTTGCTCTGCCCAACGCTACACGTAAAGTTGGCATAGAGGCTTTTTATGATTGATACTATGCAGATTGGAATTCTATAAGCCTGGAGCCGTGTATACCGTGATTTCTTCGGAAACAGGCTATATCCCACCAAAGACGGAGGAAGCACAGATTAACATATAAATAAATATCTTATGAGAAACAGAGGATAAAAGTAACTAAATGACATAAATTTTAGAGTCGCTTCGGTTATGCCATAAGTAGTCACATGATTCCCCTAACCAATCATAGAGCTCAGATTTTCCCCGGCAAGAAGAGAACGCGACGCCATTTGAGCAGTCAGAATAAGAGAGCGAAGCTGAAAGGACATGTCTGGTCCAGCTCTGTATATTTCGTAGTTGAGGAGATCAACTTCACCTTTTTTAATCAAATGTGTATTCTAGGATATTGAGTGGTGTTATATTTCATACTTTCGTAAGTATTGAATCTCATAAAATGCATGTTTTGAATAGAGCTCACAACACTAGCTGCAGCTGAGCTAGGTTCGAAGATTGAGTCAAATTGTAACCTAGTCCTACACCTCAAAACTTGCTGAGGAAGAATGCCCTTGTGTTGGGACAATATTAAACTCAAGGAATACTTATAATGCTAAAGAAAGCATTGAATCAAGGACTAATCTGAAGAGATGGGATATGTTGTCAAAGCCAGAAACTAAATATCCAAATGCAAGAAAATAGTAGAAATGAGGAGCTCTGTCATAATCAAAATGAATGATAAGAAAATGGTGCAAAGGGAATCTAGCGCCAACGAAAATAATGTGAGCTATTTTACATGAATTTGTACATTGCTGTAAATATGCCATTAACCAAAACTTTGTTGTAGTTGACTCCAATCAATTTGCCTGTTGAAAGTCATTAAAAGTTGTTTTCATGCACAAACATATGCTGTTGAGGATCTAGTTACAAAGATTGAATGTTATGTCGAGAAACTGACTGATCCAAACTTATTTGCTACACTTACACCGGAAGAGAAGAGAATTCGAACCTGGTACCCTAAATAAAAGGAGAGGAATGTAAACCTCTAGCGGTTAGGCTAGTAACTAAACCTACTCTCTGCTCTATAAGAAACTATTGAAGTTAAGAGACTCTGAGAATTTAGAGGCACTGAATAAATAAGACCCCACTGTCACAAGTCCTCAGTTTTTTCCATAAACTGTCCCTATGTATACTGTCAAAAGCCTTTTCAAAATCAACGAAATTAATGTACAGCTGTCTTTGCCATTCTGAGCACTGCTATTTAATGTTCCTGAGGGTAAATATATGATCTACACATCTTCATTTCTTTCTGAATCCTGCTTGTTCTTTCCTCAGTTTGTGGTCTACTGCTTTTGAAATTCTATATATAATTATCCTGCCTAGTATTTTGCTGGGAACTGAGAGAAGAGTTATTCCTCTCCAATTATTGCAGTCTGCAAGATCTCCATTCTTGGGCAATTTGACAATTATTCCTTTGTTACACTCCGTTGGTGTTGTCCCTGTTTTCCACACTTGTGCAAATAGTGGTTCTAATAGTTCTGCTGCTAGCTCAGGGTCTGTCTTAAATAGCTCTGCATTTAACTTATCATGGCCAGGAGCTTTTCCATTCTTTAACCCTTTGATTGCTGTGATGATTTCTTCTTTTCGTGGAGTGTTTGTATTAAAATCTAGATCTTTTTCAGCCTCAGGAACATTCAGTTGTGTCTCTGGTGGTTCCTTGTTCAGAGTTTCTCTGAAATGCTCTGCCCATTGTGACGTATAATGGAAAAAGAGTCTACAGTAATCTGACAGTTTAGTGCCACCTATAGCTGCCCTCTGATTTGCTAACTAGAAACCATGTATCAATACCCACTGTTTATTTACACAAGTTTACTTTCTTGTCCCGCCTCTTTGTTTAACACGATCTAACACAGTGTTTACAAACTTTCGTGACCTGCCCGTCATAATAGGTAGCGAATCAGCTTTGTCTACCTCGTCTTCTCACGCGAGCTTTTCTGTCAATCATACGGTACCTGACAGACCGCACTAAAAACACAGAATCTTTTGAAGTCTACTAAGGTAAATCCAAAAATTTTCCCGAGTACGCTTTGATGTCGAGTCGCGGGCAGAACCCCGTTACACGTAATAAGTCTTTTGATGACGGTCGAAAACGCCGACAAAAGACTGGCCATAAGCCTTTATCTTGTAACTCTGTTTCTGATTCTCTGTTACACACAGTAGCGCGAAATAAACAACATCTATAGATCAGAGAAATATAATGATATATAAACTGTGTTTTCTTAAACCTGCTAACAGTTATCACTCAGAATTTTAGAATACTCTAAGCACGCAGTTCTAGAACCATTATTGTGGAAAATGTGTTATTAGCAATCGTGGGGATTTTTCATTCTGATTTTCTGGTAATAGAAATTAGTGCTTACGTGTTTAAAAGTGTTAGGTTTTACCAATTAAAAGTGTTAGCTTTTACCATTATAATTCACTAAGATTTTCTAGCTGTTAAAACAAGTGAAATAAAAAAATCGTAGCTATTTCATACCAGATGTTCAGTTATAATGTTAATTTTCACTATACGCTTTCTCACACAAGAAGAGACTCTTTTAGCTGACTGGTTTATATGCTAGGCGCGACTAATAGTGACTGTTGCGGGCTTTCTTTGTTTGAGCGGGCTTATATTGTAGTTTGTTTCTTCTTCTTCTTTGATCCTTAGCCGCCGACCATCAAAGCAGTCAGTGGCCATCACGCCTGGTATCGTCATGTAGGGCAACAACAAATTGATTCAACTTTGCTCGGTTGGCGGCCATCCTTCGTACAGTGCCCCAACTCTGGTTCATTCTTTGCATCTCGGCCTCCACAGTCCTCCGCCAGGTTGTTTTTGGTCGGCCTCTCTTTCGTTTTCCTTCAGGAGTCCAAAGCATTGCTGTTCTTGTGATGGCATCGGGGTCTCTTCTGAGGACATGGCCAACCCAGCTCCAGCGTCTGCCAGCTACGTTGGTGTGCATGTCCTCTTGCTTGCTCCGAGTAAACAGATCTTGGTTGGTGATGGTATTCGGCCAAAAGAAAGTTTGTTTCAGGCCATGTTTATTTATCGCATCTGTCTTACATGAGTATCGATTTCTGCTACCACACTGGATTCGTTTTATAAATTTCTTTGGGTGTTTGAAAATCAATGTTCATGCAATAAACGTTGCTTGTATTTTATCAAATAGTGTTATATTATTTCATTTCATTTCTTATTAGCTTGACAGAGTTTGTATTTTCTGAACCGTACCTTGAAGGTCAACGGTCATTATTCATAAAACAGAACTGGAACTTTTCAAACGATTTCAGTGAAGAAGTCTTGCTTAAACGACTACAATACTTTAATACTCATTCATCGTTTCATCATGATTTATCAACAATAAAATATAGTTCACGATAAAGGACACCTAATATCGCACAGTCCTAGAGTTCAGTTTTCTCAGACATCACACGTCTGTTATTTACCGTATTAAATATCATTCATGTCTTTCACCACCTGTTTGGTATTCTTATTATATTGATACAGAATTAATCATTCTGCTAATAGGTCTATTAGGTGCACCGCCTAATATATTAATTTACTTTGGCATTCATAGCCCGGCTCTATCAGCCTTATATATCCTAACTGCGTTTCG
Source organism: Oreohelix idahoensis (assembly GCA_024509875.1). Classification (NCBI taxonomy): domain Eukaryota; kingdom Metazoa; phylum Mollusca; class Gastropoda; order Stylommatophora; family Oreohelicidae; genus Oreohelix; species Oreohelix idahoensis. The sequence goes on along the minus strand of JAMPIV010018053.1, from coordinate 249,078 downwards.
CATTTCACGACTTACGTTAATAATAAATGATCGCGGTTTATATTACCGACTTATATCTTCGGACTCAATGGTCCTTATACATTATTTATTTATGCTTTACCAGCTCTACAATACCGCAATATAATCTATAGTTATACACTATCACACTATCATACTTTAGTGGCCATGCCACACATTTTAAACTCTGCCGTAAGGCTCGAAGGCCACACATAAGACTGGCGTAACTAAGTCTAACGCGTCATGCATCGCCACACGCGAACTATTTCATTTCGGTCTAGTGAGGTGTTACATGGTACGACCATATGAATCAAGTTCAAACAAATATGCTCGCTGACCATGCAACAATCCTCAACAGTGACAGAAAAGTATTCACGTTTTATTTCATTATGTGTATTTATTATAAGTGCATATTAATGTAATATCATACGATGACTAACAGACGCCGACAATTTAATAGCTATTAACGACAGGAGATACTTTGTGTAAGTGTGCATATGGATAATTAAATAATAATTAACATTGTACGCTGACTTCCGGCACGAGCAAGGGGCGGGAGAGTTGCATAACTCCATCCGACCTAAAACTCAGCGCTAGCGAAGGCTGACCGTGTAGGCGTAAAGGAAAACACAGTGTGCCTTTTAAATTTAATCAAGACTGATGGAGTGGAAAAGATATCGTCTTGTCCCCGTCTGTGTGCGTAGATATAGGATTAGCATAATTGTTATATATATTGTTTGTTGTATTCTTTGGAGACCTGATCACAATGGCGTCCAGCGGTCTTTTTCTGATTGGTTAATGCTGTCTATTTTTTCTTGGCTTGTGCGTCACCAATTTCATTTGTGAGTGAGTATTTGCCAAAGATACATTGAGAAACATTTTAACTTATACATTTTACTGGACTTACCAAACCCAGCAATATTTTTTTCCAATTTTACCAGCCCACTGGGGTGTACAAAATAACATTAATGTTCCCGACTTCTGACAGTCGTATTCAAGCGGATTTATCCAGATTTTACGCAGTGCAGAACCGGAACTCTAACATAGAGTTGTCCGATAGGATTATCATCATCATCATTTGTAACATTTTTTAGCAATTATATGTTTTCCCAATACTGGAAGTATTTTCTTCTTTTAACTGTGAACCCCAAGAGCACGTTCCTTTATCAATTTGGCGGTGAAATTTTGTTTATCCATGAAAAACCCACACCAGATTCGGCGTTCACCTCACTAGTCTTTGTTTATTAGAGGATGAACTGCGGCCAATTTGGGAAGTGAACCAGATACAACATATATTCAGGGAAATTGTATTTCCATGGGATATCACCAAGAGTAGGTAAGAGTGACTGAGTGGCCACTGTATGAAAGAGTGCCAGAGTATTTTTCTTTGTTTCAGGGAATTTATCAACATTGGATCTGCTTAAACTTATTTACTTTACTGGGTTGCATATAGTAGGAACTTGGTTACTTTACTGTCTACTCTGTAACATAGTGCTAACCTTCGACCTTTGAGTTATTAACTTTTGGGTTCTTTTCTCCATAGGGGGAGGGCGCATTTATTCTGCTATTTCATATGTATGTAAATCTGATTTTATTTTATCTTTCTTTAGATAAGGGTGTTGTCAAGCTTAATGATAATAAACAACAAATAAACTTAACTTTGTGTGTTGGTCAGACCTATACCCAATTAACCGTAGTTTTTTTCACGTTTGTGTGCCTTGTTGTCACATAGCTGTGTGTGTGTAGTTAAACGTATAATTATATGTATGAGGAGGGCAAGGTTGTCTTGTACTAAATTACAGTCGTATAGATAGGCTGGAATAGAGAAACATGTCTTTTTCCTCAAGCTACCACCAGTGAAATCTATTTCTCACACCTTTCTCACGTACCTATCACCATCCACTCTACTCAGACGGGCCAAAAATAACTCACAACCTATCTGTACGACACCCATCTTGTTTCCTGTCCCTCTGCTGTCGTGATGAGATTTCCTTGCTTATCTCTTACTAATATAATATTGTTTGCACCTCGTCTTCCGCAGATGATTTTAGTAATTTTCTACATTGTGCTTTGTTCATTTCTCAGTGCTGCCTCTTCTGCCTGTCTTGCAAGATCGTCTAGGAAATTCCTTTTGTTGGCTCGGGTTTGGCGTTTAACTTCCTTGTCCAGCTGACTGTACTGTTCGCTATATAGTTGCTTTAACCTGGGGGACTTCGCTTCTGTTTTCTTTCTTTTAATTTCCTTTCTCATCGTTAAGGTGTTTAATGTTTCTGGTGTTAACCAGTCTTGCTTCTTCTATTCCTGGAGTCCCAAGCATGATTTGCTGCTTTCCTTAATAGGGTAAATTTCTGTTCTATATCATCAGTCATTTTCTTTTCCTGACTTTTGGCAAATTGATATCGCTTCTTTATATCTGCCGCAAAAGCTTTTCTGGTAAGGGGGTCCTTCAATTTGCATATGTCAAACCTTTTCTGTGTAGTTACAGTTGGTCTAGCCGGTCTTAGTTTCACTTTCAGTTTTTCTACTACTAAATGGTGATCACTTCCCACATCCGCACCTCTTCTTACCTTCACATCTGGTAACGCATGTCTCCATCTACCATTAATCATAGTGTGGTCTATCTGGTTTCTGTCCCGACCATTTGGTGATTCCCATGTTAATTTGGGAATTTATTTATGTGCGAAAAGTGTTCCTCCAATGACCAGGTTGTTATTGCTACAGAAACATTAATTTATCACTATTTTCGTTTGCTGTTCCACTGCCGCATTTCCCCATTACTCTTTCATTATATGTATTGTGTGTTCCAACTTTCGCATTGAGGTCTCCCATTACTACGATAAGATGATTTCTAGGTTTTTCTTCCATTTCTTTCTGCAGTTGTTGATAGAATTCATCCTTGACCTCATCATCGCTGTCATTCGTTGATGCGTAGCATTGTATTATTGTAGTGTTGGTGAATCTCCCTCTCAGTCTTATTCTTATCAGTCTATTGTTGATGGGTTTCCATTCCAGTAATGTCCTTTCTATTCCTTTCTGTAGAATACTGGCTGCACCTTCATTATGCAGTCCATCATCTCTTCCAGAGTAAAGTACTGTTTCTCCTGTTGCTGTTTTAACTTTTCCTGCCCCTGTCCATCTGCTCTCGCTTATCCCTAGAACGTGTAATCTATAGTTTCTAATTTCTGCTGTGACCTGTTTTAGTTTACCCGTCTCGTTCATTGCCCTGACATTCCAAATTCCTATTCTTGTTTCATGTTTTGCGGTCAGGACGTCCGTTTTCGTGTCAGTGGCTTCCTTTCGGCTTTCACCACTGACAGTCATACGAGCCTCGGACTCCGGATGTCCGTCCCGCAGCAAAGTTTGTTTATTTGTTATCGTTTCCGTAACTTCAATTTTTTTTTTACATAGACAGGGGTGTCAGCCCTATGCTAAAACCCCCAACCTGGAGGACCAGTGTGTCTGCTTTAGTCTGACCCCTGCCCGTAGAACCTTCCAGGAGTAAAACTCCAGCTGGCATAGCTCTGGGGATAATCAGGGTACGCAAATCGCCATACCTTGACAAGGTATTGACACTGATGATGGCAGAATCTTACTTTGTCTCCTCAGAATTACCCGGGACCTACACAGGGGAAAATTTGATGCCTGAGATGTGTCCAGCAGTGATTGCATCCCTCTCTATTTGTCTTCATTTGTCCATTATTGCTTGACCTCTCTCTCTCTCTCTCTCTCTCTCTCTCTCTCTCTCTCTCTATCACTCTCTCTATGTGCGTGAATGACTAAGAGTAAATGTACTTGTGTATGCTCAGTTACTGATTGTGTTGATAATATTAATTGATCCTGTCTGAAGTTATTAATATTTTAATTTTAATTTGTAAAACGCTGAAAATTGTATTGCATGGCAGAAATGTAAAAAGGTAATTATGCGGATTTCTTTACCCTGATGAAATAAAGATTTCGTTCGTTCGTTCCGATCATATTTTTGGATGTGATTTTGTAAGGCTTCTATTGATTTCTTTATTTACTTCTCCCTGCTCCACTCTGAGTAAGTGCGTATATTCAGTTAATCTTTTTTTTTAAAGCAAGCTTCTGTGCCTGTTATTGTGGGTTTATTGATATTTTAAGCAGCTTTATGAAGAAAAAAATCTCTCTTTTGATTACATTTTACCGAATACCTTACTGAATATGTGTACTATGCCTCTGTTATCCATGTATCTTCTATTTTCATTGTTTTATGTTTTATAGTAAGGACATAATTTCTTTCCATCTACTTAACTTTCAGCATGTCTGTTAACTTTCTGCATTTCTGTTAACTTTCTGCATTTCTGTTAACTTTCTGTATTTCTGTTAACTTTCTGTATAGCTGTTAACTTTCTGCATAGCTGTTAACTTTCTGCATTTTTTAACTTTCTGTATAGCTGTTAACTTTCTGCATGTCTGTTAACTTTCTGTATAGCTGTTAACTTTCTGCATAACGTAACTTTCTGTATAGCTGTTAACTTTCTGTATAGCTGTTAACTTTCTGTATAGTTGCTGAGTTTCTACATAACTGTTAACTTTCTGCATAGCTGTTAATGTTCTGCATAGCTGTTATCTTTGTGTATAGCTGTTAACTTTGTATATTGCTGTTAACTTTCTGTATAACTGTTAACACTCTGTATAGATGTTAACTTTGTGTATAGCTGTTAACTTTCTGTGTAACTTTTAACTTTCTGTATAACTGTTAACTTTCTGTATAACTGTTAACTTTCTGTATAACTGTTAACTATCTGCAGAGCTGTTAACTTTCTCCGTAACTGTACGAACCGGTGTGGTCGTAAAATTCTCTGTTACTGAACGCTTTGTTCTCCATGCCACTGATTGCCTCCCTTGCTTTGCAATAGTGGTCCAACAGTGGGCAAAACTCAAGAGTATCTAAGTGGGTCGTCAAAGGTGTCTACCTTCGCACAAGATTGCTCTTGGCAGAGATGTAGATAGAAGGGTAATGACGCTTCTACCATAAGGGAGCTTTCACTAGATGATTCAGAAGTCAAGAACAATGCTGCTTAGTGCTGAACATTTGTTAACTTATTTCTGTCCGTCGCCTTTTGTAAAGGATTTATGCAATGGTTTTTAGCCCGTTGAAGCCCCCTGCTGAGTTAATTCAGCGACTTTCCTCTTATAATTGTAAAGCTCTGTTTAGATGTAAAAATATGTCTAGATGTATATATTAAATATTCTGGCTCATACATTTGCTTTCATACATGTTATACTGAATAAACAAGTATTGTTTAGTTTTAAAACAACAGGTAACAAATTTAATAATAATTTAGTATTAACAGTTTAAAATAAAGGAAACGCTGGTGAATTTTATATTGGAATCAAATTTTCTCTTCACGGAGATTTAGGGTGAGGATATAGTTCAGAAAATTATGTCCGGTTGCTGGTGCCTTTTTATAAGCACTTAACTGATATAAGGGAGTCCTGCAGCTGTGGTTTTCGTCACAGGGAAGATGATTAAAAGTCACCAATATTCTTCCGTGTATTAAACTGGGAAAATGATTAACCAGAAGAAATCACAAGCGCTTGTTGTAGATGGTTCACGAATATACTATTTTCTTATATTGAGTTTGCCAGCCTCATATATAACCACTTAGCAAGAAAACATGTCACATTCACATTTGTAAGAAAAATGTTTACAACTTACCCCAATCGGGTTATACATAATCTCCTCGCACAGTTTAGAATGGACACGAGCAATTTAGGTTATATGCTCTCATATCACTTGGTTTGTAAATTTTGAATCCCTTTTATGACGGGTGAATCTGCGAAACACTTGGTCTGGGAAAGTTTATCTTACGACGGGTGATCCAATTCCTTATTTATAGAGTCCTAATATTTAAAATCCTGGTCCTTAAGTTTTTCCGAGTTTGTTTTTATAAAGGTGGGCTTACTTTTTAAGGTTTTAAGTTTCCCAAATACTTCGATCTGTCACTTATAATATTGGAATCCTTGGTCCGATCCTTTTCTTTCTGGCTTTTGGGAGTTGCTCGTTTGAAGTTGCAATGAACTCTGTGTGTTCTGTGTCTCTGATTTCGCTAGATTATATCTCCCATTCTCAGTTCAAAACACAGATTGTGTTTCTTCCTAATTTTCAAATGAAATTCATTGTTTATTCCGGCCCTCAAAACAAACCAATCGAATCTCTTTAGCACTGAGTTGGGGTGTCTAATTTCAAAATATCCCCCACGTGTTTTAAAATATTACATTTAATATTCCAAAGTGTGACCTCTTTCAAATCATGCAGTAATATTTCCGCCGGCATCTTTATGCAACTTCACACACAAATATGAACTATCCTAGCTAATGCCTTCCACCAAGATTGACCACCCAGACAGACAGGGGCAAGCGGATGCGATGATGTAATTATCACATGTGGGCGTGAATAACCCAGACTGATTTATCAGGCATAAACTCTGGCCTTCCTTTGTGTCAATCGGGCGAGACCGTGCTTACGCAGGTGGTCAGAATGATTCAGTTGATAAGCGTATCACCCACTGAGGTCAGTAATTACCCTGGTGGAACGCAACCAATTTGGGATCGGCTTCAGAGCACAATGTAAAAGATAAAGATAGTCTCATAGCAGATTCTTCCATAGGGGAGTGGAGCCTTATAGACTTCACCCTACTAGGTCCAGCATAGGGAGTAAAATAATGAATGAAAAGGCCAAAAATTATGCCAGATACAAGAGGTTGAATGGGAGAAAAAGAAAAATGAAGAAAAGAGGGATACTGCCGGTGTGGCTAAAGGTGTGAGAGAGCCCCCAAAAGAACACGTACAGACGTTTTGTCACACTCCACCTGACAGTCATGTTATTTAAAACATAAATTTCTTCTAATCTGAGAGATATTTCTTGATCAGATACGTTACCAGATATCCTTGTAATATTTTATTTTTAGAGTTAAAGAGTTTGGATGCATTTTTCTGTGAGTCATTATTTATCATAGCTGTTCATTGATTTTCGTTGTCTATAATTTTCTAGTAAGGATCTACTTTCTTTCCCTCTAGTTAATTTTGTTCATAGCTGTTAACTGTCGTCGTAACTGTATGGACTGGTATGGTCGTAACATTATTTGTTGATGAATTGTTTTTTTTCCACCTGACAGTCATGTGATTTAAACAGCATTTTTCAATTAAACTCAGAGACATTTCTTGATCAGATACATCACACGGTATTGTAATATTTTTTTTTCTGAGTTAAAGAACTGAAATCAATTATTCTGTGCGACATTATTAATAATAGCTCTGGGCCATATTTTGTATAATTAAATGTCTGTGTTTCTGCACCATAATTAGCGAAGAAAATATTTGAGAGCAGGTAAGCAACTCAATACTCACTCACTCACTCACTCACTCACTCACTCACTCACTCACTCACTCACTCACTCACTCACTCACTCACTCACTCACTCACTCACTCACTCACTCACTCACTCACTCACTCACTCACTCACTCACTCACTCACTCACTCACTCACTCACTCACTCACTCACTCACTCACTCACTCACTCACTCACTCACTCACTCACTCACTTACTCCCTCAATCACTCACTCACTCACTCACCCACTCACTCACCCACTCACCCACCCACTCACTCACTCACTCACTCACCCACCCACTCACTCACTCACTCATCCACCCACTCACTCACTCACTCACCCACCCACTCACTCACTCACCCACTCACTCACCCACTCACTCACCCACTCAATCACTCACTCACTCACGCACTCTGTGTCTCTCTCTCTGGAAGAGTCAAGCCTTAGAGTTTACTCGTAAGGTCAGGAGTTACTCACTCACTCTCTCTGTCTCTTTCTCTCTGTCTCTATCTCTTTTTGTCTCTGTCTCTCTCTCTGTCTGGAAGAGTCACGCCTTAGAGTTTACTTGTAAGGTCAGGAGTTATCTAACGAAGTATCTCCATCAATAAGAGTTTCTGCCCTTTTAAATCGTGACGCTCACAAATGTGAGGAATTTTCCAACACTTCATTGGTCATGACATCACGCTTGTCATTTCTTCCAATTTAGGGTCGCGCCTATGTCATTCTCGGTGGTCTCTCAACAAACAAAGAAGGAAAAATACCACTGCATCTTCAGACAAATCGTAACAGGCAACTAATATTACGCTGTGCATAGAGTTAGTAACCATCATATAAAACAAATTGTTACGGAAACTATGGCTGAAGGAGCACATACACATGCTTTGATACAGGTTTCATGCAAGGGAAGTTGCTGTAGCCGCGTTTAAGCAAGGGGAATAACAAGGGGAAAGGGGAGTAAAGACGTAGATGAGTAGTTTATGAAATAGTTCCCCTTTTTTGTGAGCTGTTAGTGTCGGAGAGTACAATAAATAAATATTACACACACATAAAGGTATGTTTTCAAGCACTCGTGAGAAATAAAGAAGTAGAAAACTAGACGACAGAAAAACAACAGACGTTGAGTGGCTTATAGGGGAGTCGAACCCAGTCTCACAGGTTCGTATGGTTTGGCTCGTGAGGTTCATGTATAGTGGTAGTAATAATCATGGAGTGTAATGTCTGAGAATTCTTTCTCATCTGACACGTTATTTGATTATCCTGAATATTGTGAAGTTACCCCAACATCGACATACCCAAGACAGGTACTTGAATACAACCAAATTCTCAACTGCGAACAAACTAGAGATAACTCACTGGAAGACATTGTCTACAAAAGGTTTTCAAGCTTTAGTTGATTCTATCCTTAGAATCTATTAAGTTTTCTTTTAGTAATTCTGCTTACGTTGATAAGTCAAACAAGGCAATGTTATCAATTTCAAAAGTAGTTACTTTACAAGTTCTAACGAATACGTTAATAAAAGACGGTCAACCCAAGTAGATGTGATTGAGGAGAATTTTATACATAGGGCAGACTTCCTTTACTATTCCACCCCAATAGTAATTCTAATACTGACGATTTAAGGATTTAGGGCTTCAGATTTCTGCCAGACCCACGCAGTTACACGTGAAGGTACGTGCGAGATTGCCGCCTCTAAGTTCAACAAGAATTGAATTACAAATGTCTTCATTAAGGTAGATAAGAAGCGCAGTTTCCATGATAAGTTATTTTTCTTAAAACTAACCTTAAGCTCCATCCATTGACATTGGTCGTTGCCATTTGAACAGTTACCTCGACCCGTTCGTATAAGGTAGGTTCACCTTAGTATTCGTTTCAATTTTATAGAATTCGCCTAAGATGTTCCACCATTTCTAGAATCTGTCAGTTATCAGTTCTGCCGACTACCATCTTGACTTCAAGGTCTTCTCTCTTCCTCTTCTTGTTGCGCCATTCAGTTCTACGTCACTTGTCTCCAGTTGTTACGTCGTCTTTTTACCAAACAAAACCTTCGGCGTATCGCTCTGTGAGTGTAGTTTATATCCCTCTGCTCAATTTTGCCTTAATTCGGGCATCACCGCCTAGCTACGGAAGCGAGTCACACTATCATCCCTGCCATCTGTGGTACACACACACATACACACACTCACACACACACACACTAAACTTTGACATGAGTGAAACTTACTCACATAAAATACATTATTTCTCATCGTCACACGAAAACAAAATTTAGCAATAGAAAGTAGCAACACAACCAGAACAGAGCGAGATTTCAATATCAGGCTAAGACAATGACAAAACATATACTTTCTAAAAAAAAAAAAAAGCTAAAGTGACAGAGGCGAGATGTGAACCCGACGCCCCAGCCACTCTCCTCCCCAAGGAATGATTATGAAGAAATGTTTGTAAAAATGCATTAGGTAAAAAGCCAAACAATAATAATTGTAAAGAAAAAAAAAATTGTATTGTAAAGAAAAACAAAAAGGAGCGGACAACACTGTGAAAATTTGGCATCTGAATTTATTAAGTGAATTGTCTCCCCTTACATAAAATTTCAAGATTCCACTGTTTAACGGATTCAAAATGTAACTTATAATTCGTATTATTTGTTTATTTTTATTTTTTTCTCACTATTATAACAAGAGCAATAGAAAATTAGCCCTGAAGAATTCAAGCTACAGAGGAACTCGACAGGACCAGCATGGGCAAGAGCAGATCTCAGCAAACATAAATGGGACAGAAACATATTTGACAGATGTAGTAATAAATACGTGGCGTGAAATTGGAGAAGAGGAAAATTGTTTATACACGGCATTTGAGAAAATGTGTAGACCAGCGGTTCTCAAAATGTGATGTGCGGACACCTGGGGGCCCCTGAGACCCTTTCAGGTAAAAACTATTTTCATAATAATATAATATATTATTTGCTTTTTAAAAATATTATTATTTAATATTTTGCCTCTTTTTGGCGAGGCGCGCGGGTCGTCCGTTATATTAGGGCGCATGTCCAAACATAAAAGACCCTGTTGACTGTTAAATATTTTCACTCTCATTCCCTCATGATATAACCCACGTACACAACATCTCCTAGGGCTCCTCACACTGCTGTTTGTACCCTAAATAAATATTAGACAAACATAAAGGTATGTTTTCAGGCACTCGTAAGAAATAAAGAAGTAGAACACTAGACAACAGAAAAACATATTATGTTGTCTAATATTTATTTACTGTTTACAGGCCTCGGGTTTCCCTTCCTCATATGTTATAAATGTTTGTACCCTATACCAGAGCGCTCTTTTAGTTTCGGTGACCGGAATTCTGACACCGGGTAATAAATCTTCATGTGCACCGTAAACGCCTACTGCTAGTTTTGGCGGAGAAAATCAACTGATGTGTGTGTAAAATCAGTAATTATATAAATCATTACAACCTCGTTCTGGATAAACACAGCGCTAAAATTCTTTTGTGTACTATAACTTTGTTCTGTGTTCTATTTTTGATTGCATTTTTATTTGTTTGAAATTATATTTGACGGAGTTACAGACTTTTGAGGAAATTCATAACAGAAGTAATCTATTTATTAATGTAATATCTAAAAACCGGCCCATTTTTATGAGTTTATAATTATATAGACTTCTCGAAGGGAAGCTAAAGAAGATTTCCACATACTTTTTATTTTATTTTCATATCTTGAGAATGTGTGGTAGTCAGCTTTGTGAGCTTGGCATTGCAAGAACTAGAATATTGTCACCAAATTTTATAACATTTAAATCACTGTAAATGCATTCCTGATACTCGCAAATCTTAAATAAGGTTGTTAAAAAAATAACTTTTTGTAAAGTACCATCTGTTTTTTTCATTTTTATTCATTTATAATGATATTTAGCTACGTATATAAGCGTCAGAAAACATGTAAAGCTATAGATAGATTACTTCCACATTCTTTGATCTATCTTTCAAGTCTTGTTAATCTTGTATTTATAATATGAATGTCTTTTTTTTAATTGTGTGGGAGATAAGGACTGTTCCATTAGTGTTCTTTGGTAGACAATCCTGTGCACACGACGTCTGCCAAAGAATTATAAGTAACTGTTTGTATATCTTCTTTCATTCACAGATAAAGCATTCTACAGTCTGGTGTTATACTTGATACTCCCAAATATTCCATTAGCTTTATACAAACACAAGTAAACTACACTACATAACAACGAAATGGAACATACTTTGTTTCTTCATATGAATGGTGCCAGTGCACTGCGCAGAGCCTGTGGCAAGAGAGCATTAACTTCCCAAACAAAAAGTTCAAAACGGAATGCACTGAACTGTTCGAATTACGTTAGTGATCTGTTCTTTATGTTTGGAATTAACGTATCAGATGATAAACCGACAGAGCATTCGACTATATTTTGTAGGAAGTGTTACTTACGAATACGAAACGCAAAAAGGATGCATAATGAGAAGTGTATTGAAACAGCCAAGTTACTATCGGAAAACAGTCAGCACATCTGGAAAGACTATGACCATAATTTAACTATAAGTGAATGTCAACTGTGCAATTATTTTGCAAAGACATCTTTGATGTTTTAAAAACAAAAAGCTGCTCTATCCCCTGTGATGTTCTTTCTGACCCCTCCATGTCTATTCAGTCAGTTAGCTGTAGTCAGTCAGTTAGTTGTAGTCAGTCAGCTGTAGGCAGTCAGTTAGTTGTAGTCAATCAGTTAGCTGTAGTCAGTCAGTTAGTTTTAGTCAGTCAGTTGTAGTCAGTCAGTTAGCTGTAGTCAGTCAGTTAGCTGTAGTCAGGATAGCTCTGTACAACTGGAGGTTGATGTGCCTGCTAACACTAGTGATGATATTGTTCAGCTGGAGGTTGATGTGTCAGCTTACATTAAAGGCAATACCATTATTCATTTGGAGGTGGATAACACTACTCACCCTAGCATGCCAGTTTTTGTTGCCACATCTACACCTACCAAGTCAGTTATACATAGGAAAAGTACAACCACCTCGCCTGTCTTCAAATGCGACATCACAGTACAACAGTTACTTGCTAAGCCACCTTCACAACCACTAACACAAGAGGAAGAAACCCTATTCACATCCATTGTTAGAAAAAACTAGAAATAGCACAAAATAATATCATAAAATGCAAAACCAGAGGACAGCCTATTGTACTACAAAAACTATTTAAACATAGAAGAGAAACATCAGTCACCAGAACGCCAACAAAACGTAACAGTGAAAGTAGAGTTAGAATATCCAATTAGTAAAGAATCAATATCATCAATAACAGCACCAATAGAGACATATATGTCTTTGTTCAGAAAGCTATTCCACAGTAAGACAGTTCCTAAACAGCACATATTAGAAAAACATTGCGCAGACTGGATCAGAACTCATGGCTTTGGAATGGGCATGCATGGAGAGCAAGGAGGAGAATTTGTACATTACACTATTTCCAAATTGAAAGACGCGCCAGCGATATTAAAAATGTAACTTCACAATTAAAATTTATAATGGAAACTCATTTGTTACAAATTTCTCCATCTGTGAATGTACAGATTCTTCCTATAAAAAAAGGAAGCGTGAATGATAATTGAGCAAAATTTTGAGGCTACAGCAAATTATGGCAGTTGTTGCGTGAGAGTGACAGAATTAACAGAGTGTGGAAATCATTTAATAGGTGTATGTTTTATTTATTAAATTGAACATTTCGTTTTACTCATGACCATACTCATTTTTACATGACCATCGTGATGTATTATTGAGAGATAATTGTTAGCTCTCATGTTTTGGGGACAATTGGGTGTGTTATTTTAAGGTAATAAAAATAGACTTGCAATTTAATGTTTCAATAATTAATGTTTGACGCATGAATCCAAAACAAAACTATGAAATCCATTTTCTGCAGGTTTTCTACTTTTGATTTCTGTAATTTGTTATGCATGTTGATTGTGATCGTTTTAGTGTAAATTGCATAAGAAACAAACCATAACAAAATATTAAAAAAACGTAAATTTTACACTATTTCAGACTGTTATATCTTCTGTTCTAAATGTGATAAAATGTTTGTTCTTGTTCTAAAATTTACTCTAACATTTCTAGTCTAGCTTAACGCAAAGTTAAAGCAGGTATTTATAATAATAAAGTAGCCTAAACGCATTAATTAAGCCCTATCAAAAGTAAACACCGCCACATTTTTTTCCCGTTAGGAAGTTGATCACGTGACCTCTGTCACGATAGCTATAAATAGCGCGGTCAAGAAAAACTAAAGTGTCGTACTCGCAAACCGCCGTGCTCAATAATTGTTAAGAATGTAGAGAGGCCCCGAGACCAAACAGATTGAGAAACATTGGTGTAGACCAATAACACGAAAAGATTATTGCTGGGCTGTTCAGTTGGCCTTATTCCATAACACATCTGTTTATTGCAGCAAGCCGGTTGTGTCAGCCGGAAATCGCTTTTCGGCTCTTTGGCGACGATCTGAGTACCAGATCACAAGGCCTTTTATATCCAGAGACGAGTCCCAATATAACCGACGGATCGTGTATATAATTTGAATAGGGCATGCCTCGTCAACGGGAGGCTAAACTCCATGAAGAACGGTGTCAGCAAAATATGTTACGTTGTCTAAGTTGATCTTAGGTTTTATCTCCGAAGTATTTACTTCTTCACTCTTTTTTCTGTTGTTCCTCATGTCGGTATATTTTTTGTTTCTGTTTTTGTTTTCGAGTACAATACTTAAAGTTCAGAAGAAAAAAAATTTAAGGAACAAATTATGAAGAATAAAAAATGTTCAACGAATAGAGGTTACGAAATAAATTATAGAGAAGGATTCTACAAATAATGAAATGGCAACTAATTAATATATTATCCAACAAATAAACACAAAAGCGGCTCCACGATGAAGCTTGATCTTCAGGGCTCCCAAGTCCAGTTTTCTCTATAATACGTTTATTTCCCATCCCCCCAACATTTTTTTTAAAAATAAAAGGGGCCTCAATTATATAAATAATAGCCAATAATATTAATAGATAACGTTGCTATAGACTGGCCCATTCTACTTTCTACCCGCGAGATGTACCTTCCATTTGATGTTATTAATGTGACAAGGTATTTACGTAAATCTATTAAGTTGTTTAACAACTGTCACATTTACATTGATGGTGCATCCCGGTAAATCCTTTTCTTCGAGATGATCAATATTTCTTTCTTTAGCTATTTCGGCTAAGGACTTTATTTTCAATTTCTGTCACTGCTAAATCAATCATTTCCTTTACATATTTTTCAGTTTGCACCTTTAATGCTGAATCATCAGCGTCTCTCATTTTCTTTATATACTGTTAAAAAAAAAGAAACGCATAGCTATCCGAGGGCGGTTTTATGAGTTTGTAAGTAAAATTTGGTGCTAGGGTATATAAAAACCAGCCTCAAATGTTCTTTACAGTGTCTAATGCACGTGTTGACCTGAATTGCGTTCGTTTTTATAATCGTTACAACGCAGTGGTCAATAGTGTTTATGACGCAATGTTTGACCACAGCTCATGTTGCGCGCACGTGAAAGCAACAAAATTTGGGTTGAACACTTTTCACTGACTACGCAACTGAAACCCTATAAAAGGATAACGCTACACACAAAAAATTCAGTTCATTTTCAAGCAGACATTTATGGCGTCTCTATCGATAAATTTAAGGAACATTGCTATTGGCCGACTGCATGCAGGCGAAAGTCAAAGTCAGGTTGCCAGGCATCTAAACGTGCATCAGAGTACCATCAATCAACTTTGGCACCGGTTCCAAGCCACTGGCTCAGTTGAAGACCGGCATCACAGTGGACGACCCAGAGTGACAACAGCAGCGGAGGATCGCTTTATTCGGCTTCGTCATCTCAGAGACAGGTTTACAACAGCTTCCTCAACTGCCCAGTCATTGCCTGCAGGACGTCATGTGTCTGATCAAACTGTCCGGAATAGACTGCATGACGCTGGACTTTGGGCACAACGACCTCACCGAGGACCTGTCCTTACGCGCCGCCATCGCCAAAATCAACTTCTTTGGGCCAACCAGCATCGTCCCTGGGCAGCTGACAATCAATGGAGACGTGTCTGGTTTAGTCTGTTGTAAGCAATAATTGCAATAAGTTGTCAATCTAGGAAGATATTATCAGTGTTAGATCTATGAAGTGATGAGTTGTAAGCATGATGAATATCAACGGAAGAGGCAATACCTTATATGGAGTGGCTTTTGAAAAATCACATCTTATCTTTCAAGCAGGAATTTTCTTTGAGAAGGTAATAGGGATAACCCCTACCAAAATACGCAGGTTGTTTGCTATTGGTTTGGTATTTGAGATGTTTAATTACAATATCTCTGATTGACCTTCGCCTCCACGTAGCAATATGGATGCATGGGCTGAGTGTTGCTTAAAATCTACAACATTTTAAGATTATGTACTACAAATTCAACTCGTCAAGCCAGAATAAGGAATAGAATCAGGATTCTAATTTAAAGGACCGTACAACGTGTTTGAGCATCTTCTGGACTTACGCAGTAAGAAAACTCTACTTTTACGTATTCGGAAAGCCCGGAATCTTAGGAACCTGAACACAAAGTCATAGTGGGATTTTATTTTAAGGTAATACCCAAGACCACGTGTACGGGGCATCTTAATTAAGTTGCCAAAACTATTGGCTGAGTAAGAAGTCATGTTTTATATAAATGCAATGGGTGTTTTCCGCTCACTGGGACTAACATTAATGCTCAGAGAGGGTAAAGTTCTGAGGTAGATAAGTGTTGCATGGGTGGGTTACTGGTGTTGGAGGGTCCTTCGTTCGATTATTATAAGTTTAGTTGGGATGCTTGCTTATTTATCATCACACAACTTGTGTCCAAGCAAACCCCGGTTCCGTACGAACTGATCCATTATTACTATAAACTTCTTACAAGAAAGAGTTCATCAGGTCAAAGGACCATCAACAATGCAAGTTGAAGCAATCAAACGTAATCAAAGGAATGTGGGTAAGCCTTCGATTCGAGTCCAATATTTATTACAAGTTGACGCACGAAGACAGTTCACATTGGTATACATTCATATATAGTTCATGTACAGTTCAGCATAACAATGAATTCCAAATAATATCAGTAAGTATCCGTCCGTGTCAAAACAATATGTCAGAGGAACATCGTGGCTATATACGTGCGCTGTTGTAGTCAACAGCCAGAAATGAGCGCATGAGTTCTTGACAGCTTCAATTTGAATCATAAGACGATTCTCCTTCCATCATTTACTTTAATTTAATTAATCTCATACTTAGATTAATATCCGAACTGACCCTGAGTTCTGCATTGATTCATATATACATATAGGCTATATACTAAGCCTTTTCCTTGGAAGGAATACACGACACGACTTTCTTGCTTGACGGATAGCGTAACAAGGGCCCTGTAACCAAGTCATCCAGCGTGACCTTCCCAACGCGAAATGCGTCATAATCTTAGCATATATTTCGCGTTCACTATACCGTAAAATATCGACATATTTTATAAATGTTAATGACCCCTAAACGTTGCGCACGGGTAAACCCCAGCAGACGCCGTCATTTAAAATAACACCGTAACAGATTTCCTGTCAGACGGGGAAAAAAAAAATCTATTAGATAGACTTTTTTTTTTTTTTTTGAACAATATTAATCAAATTATCAAAAATTTAACAAAACCCGACGATGGCCTACGATGTTCTATCTAGAACAGTGTCGCGGTCATGTCAGTAATATCTTATAATAAAATCAATGTCATATAATACATATAACTTATATTAAATAAAGAAATGTCACTGTCACTAATTAATTAACTAATTAATTTGATGTATGTATCGACTAACTAATAATGTGAGGTGTTATTAAAATTATTCTAACTAATTAAAATTAAAATAATTAATTATAATATGTACGTATGGTACTAACTAATTAATATCTAATTGAAGAAAATGAGAAATAGTATAAGAGAGAAAAAGAAATAAAAATTGAGAAGTACGGACAATTAAAACCAAATATTAAAGTATATATTAAATTAGAATGCGTGTGAAAATGAAGTGTAAGGATAGATACCTAATTAAATTGACGTAATCAGAAGAACAGAAAAAATTCATAAATTTTAACTATATATGTGAAATGTCATAATCTAATATCTATCACCTTAATAATTAAACTATTTAAAAGGTTTAATTGGTGTGATATTCTTTTGTTTCATCTTTTCTTAGTATATTTTATTTTTTTAATTCATCACACTTTAACTTTATTTTCTTATATATTAATTTAATAACTAGAAAATTTAACAATATCGGACATGAAGATCCAATCGTTGTTACATCCTATTGACTTGTATGAAAGTTCATAAAGACACAAGGTTCATATTATCGAATTATGATATGATTATCCAATCATTGATAGTTCCTTTATTAAAACTTTGAACGTAATTTGAATAAGTCATCACCGTATCTGTCACGTCTACATCAGAGATTGTTCCTTTTTATCAGTTTTCAATCGAAATGAGTGATACGCAAAGTGGAAGTGAAGTCCAAATTTTCAAACGATCCGTAAAACTTGATATTTTGATCACAATAGTTTATTTCGAAATGTCCTTATTTAAGTAGCAAGTCCAACTGAAGTGTTGTATATTCTGACGTGGCATTAATACTGTTTATTGCCAATGTAATGCTTGATTAGTCAGAAAATTTTGTTGAAATAGTAATATTCATTCAGAATCCTTAGGATGTCTGGACAACGTATCGGCCATGACGTTTTCAGTTCCTGGTATCGACTGTATCTCAAAATCAAATGGTTGCAACGCAATAGCAAATCGTGCAAGTTTTGGACTTTTATGGTTTTAATGACGTAATGCTGCTACAGCTTTCTGATCAGTCTGGATCAGAAATGGAGATCCCAGCAGAAATTTTTCAAGTTTGGTAATTGCCCAGATTACGGCGAGCAATTCTCTGTCCACAGTCGAATATTTAGTCTCCGGAGGTTTCAGCTTGCGTGAAATATAAAGTACAGGGTGAAGGACATCATCATGAGATTGGAGTAGACAAGCCCCGAGTCCGTAATTACTCGCATCTGTACGTAGAACAAACTTTTTAGAGGCATCTGATAGTCTTAAAACAGGTGGGCATGAAAAAATGTTCAAGATAGTGCGAAAAATTTTGTCACATTCGTCTGTCCAATTTATCCTTAATGGCATGTTCTTCTTTAATAACGATGACAAGACAAATAGACGATATACAAAACTTATGCTGCATTGGCTGAGCATAGTTAGAACAGTCAATCACGTTACTGTCTAGTGTAGGCATGGTGAAACACAAATAAGACGAAAATACAAAGTGTTATCGTAGATAAGACAACACAAGTGTCACCTAATAGAAGAGTCTACCTTCACTAATATACGCCTGAATAGATTAATAGGAAAGAAAGAAAAAAAAATAATGATGACTGACTATGCTGAGTCATCGAAGATGTGACGAATATGGTTACAGTACCCTGTTATATGCGTGACGCAGAATCAGGTACTAGTTGTAACTTTAGTGACTGGTGATGAAAATAAACACCATTATCACGCTCGATTACCCAACGAGCGTCTCGATTGTTACGAAAAGTAACCATCGCCTGTCTATTCTGCCCATTGCATGATGGCAGAAGACGAACAAACTTAACGTTTGCTGTATAATCAAAAAAATTTCTAAGTACCTGCCAGGTAGTATCCTGCGGCAGATTTCGCACTAACACTGTGCGAGAATACGCACTTTTCCCAATATATGTAGTATCATTGTCACGAAATAGTGGACAATGATGATATGTATTCTTTGTTAAAGAATTAACCTTCCCTTTCAACACCGACACTGTCTTTTTTTTAGATGATATATCATCCTGAATGGACTGAGGATGACACCTATTATTACCAAAGGTATTAAGTTTACTGCATGTCGTAGACATGTCTTTGCTGGGCAAAGTAAAAACTTTTTCATCATAATTATTTGTGTTAACATTATTATCCCTGTTCCTTTTAAGTCCAGCATTATTATTTAACCCATTATTCTTCCTCGTAATGTTTTTGTCAATGTTGACAATGTCAACAGTTTTCTTAGGATCAGTTGTAATCTGATCCTGTCTCCAACATTTATTTTCAGGATTGGCAGTAGTATCCTGACGAAGAAAAGTATATCTCCCTCGAAATGATCTTCTAATCACCACTGGGTGTATTGATACCTTAGTATCAGTTTTTGTACTTGAGTCATGTCGTAAAGTTCGATTATTCTCTTTATTGTTCATCAATATTTTTTTACCTGCCAGTACGTCTAGTAGACAATCAATCCTCATTCTTAGTTTATTATTTTCAGAAGTCAGGAATGTAATCTCCTGCCTCTGCTTCTCATTTAACTTATCTAAGTTAAATGTTATCTGCTTCTCACTAGCTAGTAATGAATCAAATGTGTTCACTGCCGTTGCAAGATCGTAAATTTGTTGTTGTGTCTCATCTTCCAATTCTGCATATCTATCTTTCTCCTTCAGGAGTAAAGCTTCTGATGTAGTCAATCTTTCATCCGCTGAACCAACAGCATCCAACTTTTTTTCCTGTCTAAAACACAATTCATAAATGTTATCATTATCTGTATGACATCTATCTATCATATTATTGTCATCAAATGATACACTCGCATTTTTCATTTTTCCTATATCAATCTTCGTCTTCATTCCCTTGTTTTCACAGAATTGGTTATATTGTTCCTCATCATGAATAACTAATGAATTAACTGCATTCAGCTTTGTTGAAAGTGCATTAATCTGCTTTTGCATTCTCTTTTCTAGTTCAAAATATCTATTATTCTCTTTAAGGAGCAATGTATCGAGTTTAGCGAAATTGTCATTAGTTAATTTTTCATGTTGACTGATAATTCGTCTAAATTCATGATTCTCGAGTTCAATTTTTTCATTTTATTCTCCAACACCATTTAAGAACTCTTCATATCCTGAATTACCACCTCTTGTGCATTAACCTTTAATCTCCAAAATGAAACCTCAGATTTCAGCCCATGATTCTGAGCCGTATGTATATAATCATCAGTCACTAACACGATATTATCTTTATCTAATTCAATATCAACACCATTCTCGTCAGAATTATCAACATCTTTCATGAGTTCTTGATTAGTCAAATCAAGATTTGCTACCTTTTTATCCAAAACTGTCATGCTTAAATCCTTTAAGAACTTCTTGGTCCTTTCTGCTTCGTTGAATGTGTAATCTATCTCAACAGCAATAGCCAACAGTCGTTTGAACCCGTTGACTAATGAGTGTGGGGCAGAGGCAGCTGTTGGGTAGCCAACAACCTTTTCCTCCAGTATTCTCATATTTTCTTCAGTTTCTACGAATTCTCTTTTCTCATCAACCTTCTTCTCCTCTAATGGACACATATTTTTTTATCCTCTAATGTAAATATCTTTTTAGTTTCTTCCAGTTCCTCAATACGCCTTATCTCAACTCCCATTTCTTCTTCATTATATGCCTTGCCTTTTTCTTCCCATTCATCTACAATAAAGAATTTCATAGCAGATATTTTCAAATCTTCACCCTGTAAACCATAATATAAATGTACCATATTCATGTAATACTCTAATGTACGCATGGTAAATATATATATCTATGACTCTCGTAGTCAATCAAATCATATATGCAACAAAGTATTGTCACTCAATATAATCAACTAAATCTCCTTAATATCATTAGTTGTAAGTCCCACAACTATTTTGTCATCAAATAATTTATATCAATAATATGTAAATAATATATACTCATTACATTAGACCAATGTATTATACCCTTTATTAATTTATGATGCTGAATTGCTATCATACACCTAACAATTATTGGTATTATTCCTCAATAATTATATTATTCAATCACTAATGTCTAGTAATCACCACTAGAATCTATGTTGATAATTCTAATTACTCAAAGAATGAATAATTAATATAAGAAATTGCAATATTCCTGTAATGTTATTTATAAGTTTCACAAATCTATAATATTTTATAAAAATATTATATATATCCACTAATATCTATCATAAATAGTTATGATAGTTAGTTATATAAGGTGCTGAAATTATATCATGCACTTAATATTAATATTCAATAATTATGTGTATTATCCCTAAATAATTAGGTTATTTAATCTTAATTGTCACTAAGTTCCCAATGTAGTACTGAGAAAGTGTACTAATTAACATTTAATATGTCTTAATATGTTATAAAGTTATAATAATTAATCATTATATATTATGCCATAATCATGAGATATAAAGTGCATTGCCCATTTCTAGGACCATCACTGCAAATTGGTGCAAAGTCCCTAATTCCTCCTTAAAATCATAAAAATTTAATCATATTCATCTACACTATTATTAATGAAGAAATTATAGCATTAATATTAAATTATAAAAAGATGAAATGAATACAAACAATACAATGGGTTAACCAAGGATTACAGAACAGTATTAACATACAACAAAGACATTATCACAATAAGACTGCATTAATAAATAAGGTGACTAAACCGGAAGTGAGAGAAGGGTGAAGGTTAAATGAAGCAAAGAGACATATTTGGCACTACGAATAATGACGTCACAGGACTCATTAACGATTGCACAACAAAAATATAAACTGAATGATAGTAAGGTCAGAAAAAACACGATACATTACAAAAATTGTACAGAACTGATTAAAAATTAGAACTAAATACACTAGAATACACCAGTTATAACATGACTAGACACCTAACATGCAAGGTGAATTAATGCAAGTCCGAACGAAACGACCACCGGTAATTCTACGACGCGTTCTTCGCGAAATGCGATTAATTCACGGCCCTAAGAAAGATCGGAATTGAGCTTGACGTTCGAAAAGCCATAAGTTCAATTCCGATTCCCATCCTACCTCCCACTACATGTAAAAGGACAGAAACAATATTTAACATGGCTACAAAGACAAAAAAGAACATGGCGTTATCGGACAAATAGGATTAACTTATTGTAACCTTCAAATAAGTTACTTATCTTTTTGCCTCGATAGATTCATACAATGCTTGCTTCGCCAACGGACAGTAGGACCTATATTTCATGCTCATGTTGATTGAATCTATTTTCCAATGTTCGATTAAGCGTTTATAAATAATTTTCTTCAAAGACGTTGAAAGGCGGCTGCCATCACTACAGCTGAATCATCCTGTTGTCAAGGGGGTGTGACGTCATCGGTGTAGATACAAAAAGTGTTCATTTCGCTCGAAGGAAAATTATTTCTTTCAACTCGATAATCTTTGAGTATTTTTTTACAATTGAATTCCAGTTCCACATCACACTGGCCACCACTGTTGCGTGGGTGGGTTACTGGTGTTGGAGGGTCCTTCGTTCGATTATTATAAGTTTAGTTGGGATGCTTGCTTATTTATCATCACACAACTTGTGTCCAAGCAAACCCCGGTTCCGTACGAACTGATCCATTATTACTATAAACTTTTTACAAGAAAGAGTTCATCAGGTCAAAGGACCATCAACAATGCAAGTTGAAGCAATCAAACGTAATCAAAGGAATGTGGGTAAGCCTTCGATTCGAGTCCAATATTTATTACAAGTTGACGCACGAAGACAGTTCACATTGGTATACATTCATATATAGTTCATGTACAGTTCAGCATAACAATGAATTCCAAATAATATCAGTAAGTATCCGTCCGTGTCAAAACAATATGTCAGAGGAACATCGTGGCTATATACGTGCGCTGTTGTAGTCAACAGCCAGAAATGAGCGCATGAGTTCTTGACAGCTTCAATTTGAATCATAAGACGATTCTCCTTCCATCGTTTACTTTAATTTAATTAATCTCATACTTAGATTAATATCCGAACTGACCCTGAGTTCTGCATTGATTCATATATACATATAGGCTATATACTAAGCCTTTTCCTTGGAAGGAATACACGACACGACTTTCTTGCTTGACGGATAGCGTAACAAGGGCCCTGTAACCAAGTCATCCAGCGTGACCTTCCCAACGCGAAATGCGTCATAATCTTAGCATATATTTCGCGTTCACTATACCGTAAAATATCGACATATTCTATAAATGTTAATGACCCCTAAACGTTGCGCACGGGTAAACCCCAGCAGACGCCGTCATTTAAAATAACACCGTAACAATAGGATAGTGGAATGAAAGGGAGGGACACCTGATTTTCGTGTCAGGAGCCCCAATACTCAGGGGGGATATTTGTTTCTCTCTCATTTCATGATACTAGTTGGTGGTACCAATTGGTGGTACTAATCTGTGGAACAAGTGGGTGGTATAAGAGGCATTTAGTCAAAGCTAGACGCCAACATCACACGGGACTTGAAAACGCTGGACCATCTTCGTAATTACCCCACACTACTACGAGGGACGTGTTACAGTCACTAGACTTGACCAGTGACGAGAGAGAACCAGTCTACAACCTGCAAATAACCAACATCGACTGGGGCAGAAGCCAACAGACACCTTACTTGCGGCTAAGTACACACTTAAAGCTGTCAAGGAGCTCATAATACAAACATTTCAGGAACTGAATAGACAATCACCATTGATGAATACTTTAAACTACATTTTTATCTTTCAACACCCTTATTTAACTTACACGGTTAACTATAACTGATTAAATTTGTTATCTGTATACACACATTTATAGTTGATTTAATCATTTTTTGAGTGAACTGCACCCGTCCGCCTCAGTCACTTAATATACTTATTAACAGAGCAATTGAAATAATATTTTACTGAATTAAATCAGTTGGGGGCTCATCAAACGAGCACAATTCTTTCTCCTCATAGAAGGTCTGGGAAGATAAAAAACTTATTATGGCCTTGATAATATCAGCTGCGGTACTTGATTTCTTAAATTTCTATGAGGCTCCCTAGAATTGAAGCTCCATTCTTCAATTCAAATCTCTGCTAAAAGTAATCTTGAGCGAAAGGTAGATACATGTGAAGACCCTCAGCAGATACTATGAATGTTGGCCACTGCAGAACAAGGGGAGAAATCCCACAATAAACTGTATCTTTTGAATAGTTCAGGGGACAACACATATCCCTGCCTACATCCTTTTTTATCTTCTGAAACATTCAATTTCGACAGTCATTTCTTATATCCGCCGGTACATGTTATTTATTATTCTCCTGTCTTTACTTACGATGTTTTGACAACAACAACATTATCAAGACACGACATCAGCAAAGAGACATGATCGCCCACACCTCGCGGTACGGTACTTATTATAAAAAAGTGTGTTTCATATCAAACTCTAGTTCACACCTTTGAACATGTTTTATATATTCAGTGTACATTAGTGTTTTTTTTTACATTTTTGTGTCACAGTGGAATTCGCATCGCTGGTCTAGTATAACATCCAGAGGTAATGATGTTGGCTTTTACGAATATACGTGCGTGCTCAACACTGCACTAATGGCTTCACGTGGGGGCGACGTATCAGATAGTGAATAAAAACATTTGGTAAATAAAGGATGATGTTGCCCTGATTGCTAAATCAGAGGCACATCTCCAATCCAACCTGCAAGTCTGGAAGGAAGAGCTGGAGAAGAGAGGGATGGTCATAAGCAGCTCTAAAACAAAATCCATGGTGATATCACGAGAAGAAAGAGTACATGATTAAGCTGGGAAAACAGGTCCTGGAGCAGGTCGACCACTTTAAATACCTCGGAGCTATTACAGACCGAAAGGGAGGCATCAGAGAAGAGTTGGCCACTCGAAAGGCAGCAGCTGGAAGACTTTTTCAGGCCATAAACCGAGGATTCCTCAGCAAGAGAGAGGTTGGTAAGAAAACGAAGATGGCTGTATAACGCTCCACCTATGTCCCAGTCTAGACATATGGATGATTGATATGGATGTCATGGGCAATGACCACAACCGACAAAAGCCAGATCCAAACCTCAAAAATGAGGTATCTGAGGAAGGTGGTTGAAGTAACAAGAAAAGATATGGTCCGCAACCAGACGATACGTCAAGGCCTAAAATGCCACCCCCTGCAGACCCAAGTAGAACAGTCCCAACTAACATGGTTTGGCCATGTCTGCAGAATGGGAGAAGATCGGCTACCACGACAAGCATGGGAAACAAAAAGCCAAGGATCCAGACCTCCAGGACGATCCAGAGTCCGCTGGGAGGACAACATTGCACAATATTTGAAGGACCGAGGACTAGAATGGAACCAGGTCAGGAGGAAGAGAGCCGATAGGATAGTCTGGCGCTCTCTCTTCCAAACCTCTACACCTCACGGTAGAAGGGGAACGACTAAGTAAGTAAGTAAATAAAGGACATAAGAAAATCTTTAACTGTGTTTTGTTATATTTTGTAATTAAGGAATATGCACATAATTATGAAGCTAAATGTCCGTCTAACTTAAATACATCTTTTCTATTGCTTTCTTTCCCTGACAACAAAACCATTTTTTGAAGACAAAAATATGAGAAATAATTTTGTTTTCTATAAATATTATAATTAGATACGCCACACACAGATTAATCAAGAACGGTTGCTCTTTCCATCACTGTGAACAATTATTGATGCATTACAGGGGTTCCGAAACTGGGGTACGCATATACCCAAGACGCACGAGAAGCTTTTAAAAGAAGTATGGGGAATATCTGGTAAATAACTATATTGAAATATTTCAAAAGTAGGAGTGAAAAAAATTGTGGACTGGAGAGAGAACGGCGAGTTATCAATCAAATCCAGAAACAAGAAACAAACTGGATGCTATAAATATTTACTTACTTACTTGTCATAGCTCGAGCAAGACACTCTGGAATTGCCACGTACACTAGTATCTTTATGATAAATTACGAATTGCACAACAGCAATTCTGCTATAACTTTATGGTTAATGCCTCGAATAGGATATTTATTTTTGGGATTTCAACAGCAACTACAAAAACATGTAATTATTGCAGTGGGGAACCATTATCTTTGGTATTTGATGAGAAAATTGTGATATATTGGGGAAAAATCGCACAACAGCATTTAAATCCCACTAAAGTTTACAAGAGAAAAAGTGAACGCAGGCGCGGACCTTTGAGAAAGCAAGGGTTAGACCTGAGATTAGGTATACAAGCCCGTCTCGACACCTAATTTACAGACCAGCTCGGGCGGTGAAGCAGCTGGCGAGTCCTTTTTAGGGCTTTATACAAGCAGATAGATAATGTTGGTCCTTTTCAGGACTTAGTATCTATCAACGCTGATCGGGTTAGCAGTCAAAAGAGTTGACTTTTTTTGGGATGGTAAATGCGCTCTGATATAACCAAATAGGTTGAAATGAACGCGCCTGGCCAGAATAAGGCAAAAACCGAACCAAAGAAAGACTTCCTGAAATCACTTCAAGATCTGACAGAGCTGAGAAGATATCCCGAGAGTTGACTCTCACTGTTAGAAGCCTTAACCGACAACACAAAATAACTGAGAAGAAGCCGTAACTGACAGCTGTTGTGAGCCATTTATTGATCGAAGCTTCAAATAGCCGCAGACATGATTGGCTCCGCTAGAAGTTAGGACTGACCAACGCTAGCAATAGAAGCTTACGGTCTTGTTTAGAGTTTTGCTTTTGTTTGCTGCGTTCAAAGAGTTCATCTTCTATTTTTCTTTCTTGTCTTTTATTCCGGTACCTTTTATTGATGTATTTTGCTAACGTTGGCATGACGCTAAGCCAAAGGGGAGTAATTATGACCGAGTTTGGAAAATGTCTTTAGTTGCTGTCAAAATTCCTAGTTTTATTGTTTTATTGTACGACTGTCCACTTTTGACTGACTTAACCACAGCCTCAAAACAGTGTTGTCGAAACTATGAGTCTGATCAACAGTGGCCAGTCAGCATCAGAGGATCGTCTTGGTTACAAACCATAGATACCATACCCTGGTCATATTTTGCAGGTTTAATTAGTGGCTAAAACATGGATGTTTTGGGAAATTCTGAACCTTAGCAGTGGACAAACGCTATTCCTCGCTTAAGCATAGCGTCTTCAATGTTCAGATGTTTTAACGACTGAGGGAAGTCAGCTACGACAACGTGTCAAGCAAATAAGTAAAACGTAACGTGAAAACAAAAGCCAAGACATCCAAACTTATAAAATGATGAAAACGACCAAACAGTGACAATATACTTTTTTGGTGTGAATATTTGTCAGATATTGATATACCAAGAGGTACATTGGACAAAATAGGCCAGCGATCCTTGACGTATTAGATAATCATTATTCGAGCTAAAGACTTCAAGAACCCTAGACTGGAATTGCAAGGAACACAACTGAGTGGGCGTATATGACAGTCAAATAAGGACATTGACTTATAAATCATTATTATTTTTATATTTATCTTTTTTTCCCCTACCCCCTTAAAGACCTCGTGGCTATTATTGTACTTGACCGACTTTCAGAACACCTACGCCAGAGCCCTTCGTTCGCTGCTGAATTTGTGCCTTTTTGTAAATATGTGCTTTATATGATGATATAGCTAGTAAACAAATAACAAAATAGATAAATAGCGGGCACTCGTAGGAAATTGACATGTCATTCAAGACCTGGGACCCAAAGATGCAGCAATAGTGAATGCAGTCAGCGACCCATAGCTTGACTGCTTGCATCAGGATCAGCGAACCAGAGCTGGTCAAGACCGTACTCCACCTCCACGTGGTGGTCCTGGAAACAGTCTGCAGCTGTGCAGTCTGGCTGAGCGAGTACGGATCGCAATGGGAAGGCAAACCCGGTCCCTAAAAAATGCCGTGCAGAAGTCGGATGTGTCGACCGAAAGGTGCAGATATCACAGCTACGGCGTAAACAGACACAATGCAACCACCGTCCTTTTCAGGGCGAACGAGGAAGAAGAAGAAGAATTCAAGACCTTTTATAACGATGTGTATGGGGAGGTATGTTCATAATGTAAACCTAACTGGCACAGTAGCTGCAAGAGCATATGAATGCTTGGCGTTGCCATTCTGTGAGGGAATCAACTAGAGTGGTGGTTCCAGGATCCGTAAGAAGGGCAAAGAAAAAATAATAATGATACTGATATTCATGTGGTTCTTACACCAAGAGGCATCTTCATCATTATTTTCACTCAGCTCCCATTGGAGCAGAGGTCTTTCACAAATACATTTCACGACCTCCTGTGCTCAAGGTCTTTTCATGTCTTCTGTATTTCCTTTATTTCTTCCTTTATTTGATCCTTGGCTGCTGACTGGCAAAGGAATCAGTGATCATCACCACTAGTGGTGACTTGTAAGGCAGCAACAAACTGTCTCCACTTGTAGGCCCCTGACTCTGATAAATGAATCATGATGAATTATGATTACGCCTGCAGGGACCTAACGCTACCTCAGCAACAGAATCTCACACGTCTCACTATTTTGGCTCTAGTGTCTGGTGTAAAGCAAAAGTGTACCTAGTGTTCCTAGGGGGGAAATGAAATGATGGTACAGCAACACAAAAACACTTTCCACTTTGGTATGAGGCTGACTGAATAAAGCAATCAGTGGTTAAGTTTTTCACGCTTCGTGGCGTTTTTTGTACAATTTATTTTGCCTGTCCAGTCATATCTTTTGGACAGGTCTTTGAAAATGAGGACAAGATAGTTTACAGAAAAGATTAACTAAAAATGTGTTGACAATCTGCCCAAATAACTATAAAGTTAATATATGTCTTTCCTGTTGGAATGTTCACAGCTTACACTTTATTCATCTAAGAGGGAGAGTCACTGTGTATGAAGGGCTGTATTATCATCATACCCCATCAACTTCCAGAGTATGATTTGAAATACCAGTGTTAATTTAAAACGAAACTGTCAGATATACCCAGGTCCTTAATATATCACCTGGGGTTTCTTGTTGAATGATAAGATAGTGTGTAGTTGCAGAAATATTGATATCACATCACACGCCCAGACTCCTGCTGTTATCTCTTGACAGCATACATGAATTGTCGGAGACTTCTTGGCGTTATCGTCACTCCTCAGGTTTCCTGTTACCAGCTGGCAACAGGAAATAAAACCTCTGCAACAAAAGAACACCCTGGCCTTTTATATCTGATCACTTTTGATATTATTTATTTCCCTACGGAGATATGGGGTCAGCTTCGCGTGCATTACAGGTGCACTCGCCCCTAACTTTACATGACTCCCACCTTGCTGTGACCACACCTCAGGTCCCTATGGCAGATACGCCACTGTACATTTACCTAGTTTTCCTCAATAATATAATGTGGGGGTAACCACATTTCCTTTTATATATTTTTCTCTTCTTTTTCTTTTTAAATATAAATGCTTCAGGCATGTTGACTAGTGTTCATGGAACACGGAGGCTTACTAATATACTCTAATACAATAATATTCAAACATAATTATGACAACATACATTTCAATGTGAGGACTCAACAATGTCTGCTCCCGGCACGTCCTTCACTTTTTCCCAATAGCAGTATCTAACTTTGGTAATGGGATTAAACATATTAAATTCATAAAGCATTCTTACCACAAATCAAGAAATATAAACGAATGACGCTGACTTGCAAAGAAATGGCCTCCGTTTCTTCTGCTCCGTCCAGACTGTTTTTTTTTTGTTTTTTTTTTTTCGTACGCCCGCTAATACTCGAGGCGAAATCTCAGGTTATTATTTATGTCTAACCTGACATTGATTTTACGTGAGTATCCCTTTATTTCTTGTACAGAGACAGGAGTCCCTCGCCATTCAGGCAAATACTCGCCGATTTCGGAGGTACCCATTGCAGCTGGGTCGGCTCAGGAGCCGCCAGTCCCTGGTCGACGACACTCCTTCAAATGTCCTCGCCAGGTCTCGAGTTAATGCAGTCCAAATCCCGGTCGACGAAAAATCCTCAAATGCCGTCGCCCGGGTTTGATCCTGCATCACCCGGTCGCCAGAGCGGTGTTGTAACCACTACGCTAGCGCGGCTCCGTTCAGACTGTGAAATACTTATTTAGTTATTTAATTTACTTTTAAATTTGTCACAGCTGTTCTCAGCGTATCTGAATAAAAGTTTTGTTCAACTGGCAATGAATAATGAAAGCTTTTTGCTAATATTTAGTAGCACTGGCCAATCGAAAGCTTGCGACTACCAGAATTCAAATGCAGTTTTTTAAAAACAAAACAATTCCAAACATACTCTGCGTCTGGTTGTCGATTGGCCAGTATGCTTTAGGTATGCCAATACAAAAAGATGTTTCGTTTTAGATTACATTGTCCTACCGCTCCCCTTTCCCTATTATACTCTATTTACCCAAGCGAATTTGAATTTCCTCAATGCCTCCCTTCTAAGCCGGTGTCCCCACTAACGTTATAAAAAACAAGCAGGAACGACAGTCTGTCTGGTCGAGCGTCCGTAGACATTTAGTATTTTCTCAATAACTTGGCTAATACTGGGACTATCATATTATTTAAAACAGATCCTTGCTCAGTGGACTCTAAGCTATACTACCATATGATTTTTATGGTCAGATTCATATTGGTTTAGATTTTCAATTTTTGTCATAGTCCATCGTCAAATAAAATTTTACACAAGACCGCCATCTTTTCCTCTCTTTCATCTCGCTAGCATGTATTTTCAAATAACTAACTTGTTTTTGTGACGTCAGAAACATTACCGCGAGGAGGCAATAAAATTGTCTGCGTGTTTTGCCTCTGTTGGCTTTGTCGCAGCGTGTATATATGCATGGCAGAATGTGTCAAGCGAAGCGGGGTTTTGCATGGCGGGTTAGATTTTACTACAGGCAGCAACAAACGTCTCCACTATGCTGGGTCTGCATTATTCTTTGTGCCATGGCCTTGAATTGGTTTATGCTTTACATCTCTTGTTTCCTCAGTTATCCGCAATGTAGCTTCTTGGCCAGCCTTGCTTTCGTTTTCCTTTTGAAGTCCATAGCATGGCAGTTCTGATAATGGTGTCAGTATTCCCCTTATCACAATGCTTAGTTCTTTTTTCTTCAGGTATATTGGCTGGTGGCGTAGACGATCTTGTCTTTCCACAACTTTCTGTCTTCATTTGTATTCATCAGCTCTGATGCTGACTTCTTTCTATGCCATGATGTCAAACTGTCCAGATTCTTCATTTTGAGCCCCCAGCTGAAGGTGATTCAGCAACTATTAATTTTATAGCTTTATATGTTTATGTATTTAAAACAATATGAGTCATAATGGTTCTTCTTCTTCTTAGATCCTTAACCACCGACCGTCAAAGCAGTCAGTGGCCATCACGCCTAGTGTCGTCTTGTAGAGCAGCAACAAATTGATTCCATTTTGCTCGATCGGTGGCCATCCTTCGTACAGTGCCCCAACTCTGGTTCATTCTTTGCATCTCAGCCTCCACAGTCCTCCGCCAGGTTGTTTTTGGTCGGCCTCTCTTTCGTTTTCCTTCAGGGGTCCATAGCATAGCTGTTCTTGTGATGGAATCGGGGTCTCTTCTGAGGACATGGCCAACCCAGCTCCAGCGTCTGCCAGCTATGATGGTGTGCATGTCCTCTTGCTTGCTCCGAGTAAGCAGATCTTGGTTGGTGATGGTATTCGGCCAAAAGATGCGGTGAATTTTTCTAGTCATGTTGTGTGAAAAGAGGACAATTTCGACATTTCCTTCTCTGTAACTCTCCAGCATTCCGCATCATAGAGAAGCACAGAGAGCACACAGCTCTGACATAATTTTAATTTTGTGCTTGTCTGTATTGAGAGGACTTCCAGATGTTGTTTAGGCTAAAAAAAGGAGGTTCTTGCTTTATTCATTCTGATGTTGATGTCTTTGCCTGCCCCGCCGTCTGGTGTTACTATGCATCTTAGGTATGTGAAGGTGTCTGTCTGTACTAGTTGCTGATTCCTTACTGATATGAGCTCAGGGTTGCTCACATTGAGCGTCATGACCTCTGACTTCTTTAAATTGATGTTTAAGCCCACCTGCTGGCTATACTTACTAAGCCTATCCGTTTTTTCCTGGATGTGTTGATGTGAATGTGCTAGTAGTGCAATGTCAACTGCATATTCCAGATTTCCAATGTAGAAAATGTAGTCCATCTTATTCCTCTTGGACTGTCCTCTGTTGTTTGGCGCATAGCCCAGTCTATGACTGTTAAAAATAGAGTTGCTGATCAAGGGGCATCCCTGTCGTACTCCTGTCTTCACCTCAAAGGTTAGGTTGCTCTGCCCAACACTACATGTAAAGTTGGCATAGAAGCTTTTTATGATTGACACTATGCAGCTTGGAATGCCATAAGCCCTCAGTATTTTCCATAAACTGTCCCTATTAAGTTCAGAGAAATGTGTATACATTTCTGTGTGTTCTAGGTTAATTTTTTTTTTAATGTCCAAAAACTGGGTCACTTTAACCCGCACGTGAAAATTGCCATTGTTGCTGCAAAAACGCGTGGTTTTTGCAACACGCCCCACTAGTTCAAAAGGTAAAAAAGTGAGTTGAATTTCTTTTTGTAGTAAGTCAAACATTATTTAAAAAACTTGACTGGTCTTTTCCACGGATGAATCAACTTTATTTTGTAAAAAATTGTTTACACCTGGTTGCATTTAATTGGTTCATAGCGGAGTTTTTCTTGGTGGCCCTTAACTTTTGTCCAGTAGTATATATGCTGCCACTTGATTTTCTTGTAATATCTCACATTCCCTAAAGACTGTGATGATAACGTTTCTTGACCCATAACTATTTAAATTATTTTCCAACTGTTAAAACCTAAAGTGATTATTAAATTTTGTTATTTGTAATGTTACAAATTTAACTTCGATTTAATCATTTTAAAGTTACTGCATGTTTGTCTCGGTTCAATTACTACACACACTCTAAACAGAGCTATACTAGAACAATAGAATTCCACTGAGTAAATCAGGGGTGGGGGCTTAAACGAGCTGAAAATAATAAGTGCTTAAATCCTTCACAAAAGCTTCGGCAGAATCACAGAGTTAACATACTCAGCCTAAGCAGTATTGTTCTCGTCTTTTCTGAATATCTTGTGAAGACTCCCTTTGAAATAGAAGTGTCATCGCACTTCTATCTACATCTCTGCCAAGAGTAATCTTGTGCAAAGGTAGATACCTTTGAAGCCCATATTAGATACTCTTGAGTTTTGGGCCACTGTTGGACCACTACTGCAAAGCAGGGGAGGCAATACCGTCACAAATGGCAATTATGAAAAAACTTGCTGGAACAACTTGGGGTGCAGATGAGAAAGTTCTTAAGAAGTTTGTTGCGTGCATATTTTGACGCACATTTTACAAAAATCGATATGGCTATTTAATATGGGAAAAATATAGACATTCATTTATTTGTGTATGAAAATGCTGTCTATGGTAAAAGCGAGATAATCCATGTTTGATTCACACTTTTGATTATAGGAGTAATCGTTCTGGATATTGATCCAGCGCAAGGATATTGCGCTTGCGTTTGTACTTAATTTTTTAGGGCCAGAAAATATATTAATTTGCTTATTGTGTTTATGGCCTGAATTCATATGTATTACATATTATTAGTACAAGTAGAATCAGTCCTATATTGTATATTTTGGATTGGTAGGAGGGACTAGATTCTTGTATTCCGGTCTAGCGGAAGTATGAGTTGTCTTGACAAGTCGTGATGAGTTCCGATGTACTGCTTACAAATGGCGGGGTACGTTTTTCTAGAGCTGGTCCTTTCGTCAGAAAAAATGTCTTACGAAGTGGTTTCTTCTGAAGGAGATGGTGTCTCTACGATAGTTTGTGTTAGAGACTCTCCTCATGTCAGTATATAGATGATTCGGACTCCAGGTAAACCCAGCTCCTATTTTGATGATCTCTCGTCGGTTAGGCCTAGCTTGACTTTTGTGCTTCGCTATGCTAGTGTCGTGTTTTGTATCGACGAAGATGACAGATTTTCCTGCAGCGGTTATGGCTACGTGAATTAACTTGATCACCGTAGAGCTGTATGGAAACATTTATGAAATCCTTTATATACCCATTATAAATTAACTCTGGCTTATATTCTCCTTCCTATGAATGAGTGAACGACAACTCAGGGAGGCAGCCATGTTGGATTTCGGTCAGCATATGTTTTGATCATTGCCAAGAGAACAGATTATTTATCCTATTATCGGACAGTGACAGGGAGATCTCAATCTTGCTAGAAACCCCCTTCGTGGTTTCATAATATATACTACAAACTATGGACGTCAAGTAACTTTGGTTATTTATCGATCCGCCCTTCACTGACGCGTTTAGTCAGATAGGGGGATGTGGCCATAATGTATCATGACATTGAACTTTTGATGTACTGCCCATTATTTCTGAATGTGTCATGACTTCAGATCTGCTATGTATACCTACAAATTGATATGTCAACATACCATGATGTACTCGTATGTCCCAGTGTGTACGTCTGAATAAATTGAGTAAACTAAGATTCCAGCAGTCTGCATTGGTGCCTTGTAGACACAAGTGTATGAGTGGTTATATTGGTCAGCACACGAACAGTACACCATTCGCGTCAATCACACTCTACATTTCTACTTCATACATACACCATCCTGCGTCGGTTGAAGTGACCAAGTTTAGGGCCTGCTTCCCCTAGAGCCTTTGCCTTCCCTAACTCAGGACTAGGGTGAGTTACCCATTTACAGCTGGGTAGACTGGAGCATGCCTGATCTCAACAACACACCACTCTTCCTTACAGAGCATCCAGTGTGTGTGTGAAAGCAACTTTACAGAGAAAACATTCCTAGAATTGAAAGAAAAAAAGAGCCAAACTGCAAAAGATAGAAAATCCATGGTGACAAAATACATAGAGAAACATTAACCCACGCAACACCTGGACCCATGCATACACAGATGGATCAGCAACAAATGCAACAGAAAATGGAGGCTGGGGTGTCTTTCTGACCTTAAGCACTGGTGTAGAAAAAAGACTGTCAGTGGCAACTGAACAATTCTCAAGTAACTTCAGAGCAGAGGCAGAGGCCTTGAAAACTGCAGCAGAGGTACTATTGACAAAAGAAAGCACAGAGAGACAAGTTGCTTTCTTTACTGATACACAGTCAGTAATTGCAACGTTGAAAAGCTAAAATAATACAGACCTGGATGATCTCAGAATAGTGCTCCACAAACTTTGTCAACGATTCAAAAGTGTTGTGATCCAATGGATCCCATCTCATTGTAACATCACCCGCAATGAAGAGGCTGAAAGAATGGCAAAAAAAGGTTCAAATCTACTTCAGCCTGATGCAAGCATAACTTTCGAGGAGGCAAAGAGTTTTATCAGAATCAGATACAGAAACAAATGGAATGTAGAACATCCAGGGCACATACAGAATGATGCTTACTACCAGCTCAACAGAAGAGAACAAGTGGTAATCTTCAGACTCCGCACTGGCCACAACAGATTGAGATACCATCTATTCAACAAGCTAAAGATAGGAACGACCGCTGAGTGTAACTGTGGCACTGATAAAATGACTGCTGAACATCTGCTTCAAACTTGTCCCTTACATGCGGTACGGAGAAAGCGCATATGGCCGACGCCAGCTCCTTTCGTGGAAAAACTTTACGGGGATTCAAATAGCCTCAAACTGACTACTGCTTTCTTTGAGAACATTCAAGTGGACGTCTGAGAGTGTACGAAGAATAAGAAGAAAAAATTTAAAATACAAATTATTTAACTTTTTTTAAAGTTACCCAGTTTCCAATTTTAACCTTGTTTCCATTATATCTCACAATAATTATCTTGTTTATTTATATAAATTGAAATCCTTCGGTGGAGTTGACAACTCAGTTGATTGGAAATGATGGTTACATGCGTATCTCATACAAGAAATACATATATACAGAGTTAATAGATTTAAAATATTTTGCAGAATTACCAACGGTTTGGGGCTCAATGAATACGAGTCAAATATGTATGCCACAGAAGTGGGCCGGGGGAACAAAATTTACAACAAGCTTCGTAAACGCAGTTGTTATACTGGCCATCCTAGAAATCTTTGTGAGACACCCTGAAATAGTAGCATCTTTCTTCTACTTACATCACTGCCAAAAGTAATCTTGAGCGAAAGTTGCTACCTATAAAAAAAACCCATTCATTTACTCTACTATCCCTGGACCACTACAGCAGATCAAAGGAGACATGCCGCGACACATTCCTCCATGCAAAGTTTAATTTTTTAATTTTCCTCCACATAAAGTTTAATTTTTTCCTTTTACCAGAAAGAAAGATTGTGTTTATCCACATCAAAGTTTAATTTTTTAATCTTGCTACTTATCAACTTGTTTGATTTGCTATTTAAAGTTGAGAATCCTTCACAAATTATAATAATAGAAAACATAACATTTTAATGACTTGAAAAGACAAAAGTGTTTATAACACCCCGTTTTCTGCCAATCACAAGACACAATGCCCGAGGCAGCGAGTCCTGCACTTTTATAAGTGGATTCGTCATACAAGATGCATTTTTAATAACATCCTTTGACTGAGACCAGGAGACACGGTTTTCTGAATGGACCATTAGTGCCACTGTCTGTCTGAGACAGGATGCTATGATTGACGTATTGTTAACATTAATATTTTCATTGTTAAACAATTAAAAACACAAAGAAACTGCGATGTTATTGCAGGCGACTCCCTTTCTGTTAAAAGCAAACATAAGGACGTAGATCAATTAATTATCTTCTCTTCCTGATTTTCCAGCGTCGGATCGTTTGCTGAAGGGGGAAGTAGGCAATCGTAATAGAATATTTTATATATATATATATATATATATATATATATATATATATACATATATATATATATATATATATATATATATATATATATATATATATATATATATATATATATATATGCATCCATTAGCGCTCCTATCTGTTCCCTTAGATCACACAAGGACGATCTCAGCACAGTGCACGAACTCCGTAGCATCGGCAAGGATCCCAATGTGTATACATGAACCACATATTCTATAAATATTTTTGTAGCGGGTCTTCTTCTTCAAGTACCGTGCCCAGTGGCGTAGGAGATCATGTCTCTCTACAACTTCCTGTCTCCTGAACAATTTACCAATTCTGCTGTTGACTTCTTTCCATGCCACGATGTCAAACTGTCCAGTATTTGCTCTCTTTGTCTTCCTCTATCTCTGTTTCCCTCAGTCTTACCTGTTGTTACGATATATTCCAGCTTTCCTCTTCTCATAACATGCCTAAAAAAAGTGGATTGCTTCTTTCTAACTTGTGACATACGTTTCTTTTGCGCGTTGACCTCTTTCAAGACATCCTCGTTACTTTTTTTGGCCGTCTGTTGTACTTTTAACATTCTTTTATAAAACATCATCTCTGTGGTCTCTAGTACCTTCCTACGTGTTTACTGATTGTCCATGATTGTCAGGATTGGTTCTATATAACAATGAACTCTTTTTCTTACTTCCATTGACAAAGAATTGTTGTATAAAATACTCTTTATTTCATAGAATGATTTTTTGTTGTTGCCTGAACTATTCGGCTCTTCACTTGGAGGGAAAGTTTTCATAATTTTGTAAATTTTGCCTGGCTGAGTGGCCTACTCTTTACGATTTCCAACTGCCGAGGGATTCTTAACGTGCGCAACTTGCATACGAGACCCTATTTTTCTGTCCTTATCCGGGAAGGCTATGCATCCGATCTCACTACCCAGGAGATCAGGGGAGTATGACATAACTAGGAACCACTAGTTCTGAAGAAAAAAATTGCCATCAATTATATTTCCTATACTGGGAACCGAATCCAGTACCTTTAGAATCAAATGCCATCCATGACACACCGCGCTTTATTCTCGCTCCCTTAATGTCAGCTATGTTTCCATGTAGGGTGTGCCTTTTGTCTGTGGTTACTCGCATATAGGTTTTTGACTGGGTCATCGCATATCTAGATCTAAACGACATTAATCCAAGCGTGTACCACATCGTCATGATGGGGGTATCTCGCTTACAGCCCAAGACTACACGCATTCCTTCATTTTTAATGCGTTCCAATCGTTCACGTTCTGATATTGACAGTGTGAGTATTCCCAGAACATACTCAATTACTGACATGATTCGCTAATGATACAGGAGAAACAGTAGTCTCTGCTCCAGGTGCGCTGCAGCCATTGGTTTTAGGGCTGCCAGACCTCTGTCGCACTTCTGTATTATTAGATCAACATGGTACTTGTATGGTAACGCGCGATCGAATGGTATTCCAATGCATTTTAGCTTGTTTAACCTTTCAGTTTTCTGCCCACTGAAAGTAATGTCTGGAAGATCTGCTTTCAATAAGAAGTTATTCAAGGAGCACCACGAGCGGACCGCACCCGGGTGACACCATCAGAGGGGGTGATCAGCTGAGGGGGTGACACCAAAATGACTGTCTGTAAAATTTGTGCGCAGTGTATCAGCAGAAATTTATTATTTTTTGTAAAAATATCCATGTAGTTAGTTATAACCACAAAAACATTTTTCGTGAGCCCAGCTTACATGTACTGTATCAACATACCTACAAGGTTAAAACTCTATGGTAGTTTACTTTTTGAACCTTCTAATGCGCATTATGGTTTAGTCGAGATGTTCACTAAGTGCTGAAATGCTTGTGTATTTGTTCCTGTTTATTTAGTTTTGTATTATTTCATTTATGAGTATATTTCCATATGCATTTACGAGTAACATTATTACAAAACACATTACTAAGGATTCTGTATGGTCTGGTACGGGAGGAGGTTCATGGGGGTGACACCATGAACTACCGCCCCGGGTGACACCAATCCTAGTGACACCTCTGCTATGAGCTGGTGTTCTCGTACCATTTAACCACCTCATATAGTGTCCCGTGTATACTATTAACCATTTCTTGTTGGTCAGAACCAGTCCTGTAAATGAGTATGTCATCAGCAAATGTCAATGTTCGTCCCAGCCCAGTTGGCTGAATGGTGGCTACTTTTGCTGTGTGGACAGCACTGGTGATAGTAGAGAACCAAAGGGTAGTCCCGGGGCAAATGCGCATTGGTTCTGATGTCCATGTTACCAAGCAAGATGCAACTTATCTGTCAGTTAAGGCAGCTGCTATTCATCTTGTTGGCCAAGGGTTAACACCACAAGCCATTACACAGTTCATTAACGTTTCAAAGTTCACACTGTTACAAGCATCCTCTAGGTCAATTGCTACAGTAACCGTTTCTCGTTTACCCTGGAATCCCTGTAAACATCATACAGATATGTTCCGGCGTTTCCTCGAGTTGCTTTCATGGGCTAATAGCTACCCAGGGTATCAGGAAAGATGTGTGCATTTTCTAGGTGGCTCATTACATGTCTCCCACTATCTTTTCAAGTAATTTATCATAGACAATCTGCAGTGTGATGATTCGATAGCTGCTGAGCAGTGCGGTATCTTTACCAGGTTTTGGAAGAAGCCGTAAGTAACTATGGAGCCAGTCTTCCGGCATCTCAGCGTTCTGAATGCAGATGTTGAAATCCTTCACCACATTCATAATTTTTGCGTCGTCCAGCTGTTTAATGTGTTGATACTGCACACCATCAGGGCCTGGAGCTGTGTTTCTACTGGTTTCTAACGTGTGCAAAACGTCTTCTTCATAAATGAGGTCGAAATATAACTGACATCTTACATCATTCTCCAAAGCATGCTCCTTAATTTTTTAGAAGGGCAACATTGTCACCTTTATTTATTTGGGTCAAATATCAATCGAATAATACTCGTCCCTCCTCTTCATCCGTCTTTAGGCTTATTACTGTCCAGCTTTTAATGTTGGGGATGGGTTGTCTTATATTTGTCATATTCACTTTTATGTGTAAGAACTAGAATTTATGTATTTCACCTGTATTTCGAAGGTCCCCCCACACACACTTTATCCATGTCCTCCTTCGCCAAGCTTTTAAATCTATTGATGACTTGCGTTTTAATTTTCTCCTTCTCTTTAACCAGTAACCTTTCTCATGCCTCTCTCATCGCTTCTCAATTTTGCCGTTAAATTGTTTGGTCAAAGCCGCGCTTTCGTATTGCTGATGATCTGTCGTAACAAATTCACTCTTGCAACAAAGCAATAGCGCAGGTTTCATGAGGGATTAGTGATCAAACTGATTCAATATTAGCAGCGATTTTATTCCACTTCTAATCACGCACAATTTGAAATCCTAACGATTTGAATCACGCACTGGCCGCGTACACGCACGTGAACAAATAGTAGATGGTTAAATATAAGATATAGTTTTAAGAGTCAGGTCACGATATTGAAACTTCAAATACAGTCTTATAATTCGTAGTTCGCATAATTATCTTTAGTCTTAATTGATAATTTTGATAATTATATTTTTAAAGATCCACTAATGAGAAATTTGCCACGTTGTTAAGGTATATTTATGTCTATTACATGTTGGCCTCATTTAGATTTTGTTACCAGTTTAAATTTACGAGCTAACATATTTATCTGAAGCTAACATGATGTATTTTACACGATAAGATATTGTAATTGAACGCGATTATGGGTAGACGTCACTAATAATAGAATGACGTAGTAAATCGCTGCACTATGCATGCAACGGTCCTTCTTGACCTTTCGTCGTTTGAATCCGACTGGGCAGGACGTGGATTATTACTGCTCCCAAAGTTAATGAAGTTATATATCTCCTATGTGGCTTATAATTAACCGAAGGTCGCCACTTTAATTCTACTGATGTAGTATTTGAGCATCCTATATTGACTTTTCCTGGCGCCGACATTGGTAGTGATCCCGACATGGTATTGATGACGCTCAAGCTTAAACTCAAAAAGAACTATAATCAAAACAGATGTTCTCAGTTAAGATTCAATTTAGACAAATTGAAAGATCCAGAAATCGCGGGAATCTTTGAGGCAACTGTTGGAGGAAAATTCGCAGCTCTCAACTTTTTGGAGGATGATATCAACTCAATCACAGAGAACATGAAAGACGTGCTCATTGAATCAGCAACAGAAATACTTGGTAAAAGAAAGAAAATAAACAAACCATGGGTTACAGATGACATTCTGAAGTTATGTGATACACGACGGGAAATGAAGACACTGACTTAGGCATATTAAACAACATTAAGTGCGAAAACAGAGAACTCGGAAATGCAGCAATACTACGGGAAGAAGTGGAAGAGGCTATATGTTCGATGAAAGGAGGGAAGTCACCGGGTGTGGATAATATACCAGCAGAGCTCTTGAAATATGGAGGACCAGATATAGTAAAAATCATGACAACAATTTGCCAGAAGATATGGAGTACAAAAAAATGGCCAAAAGAATGGACGCAGTCATTAGTAATACCGCTTCCAAAGAAAGGAAATCTAAAAATGTGCAAGAACTACAGAACCATTAGCCTTATTAGTCATCCAAGTAAGGTGATGTTAAGAATACTTTTGAACAGAATAAAACAGAAATCAGAAGAAATCTTGTCAGAGGAACAGGCTGGCTTTAGACCAAAAAGAAGTACCTCAGAACAAATCTTCAATATTAGATTACTGATCGAAAAACATCTCCAGCATCAACATGATTTATACCATAACTTCATCGATTTCACAAAAGCCTTCGATCGAGTCTGGCATGAAGGCTTATGGCAAATAATGAGAAAATTCAATTTTGATACCAACATCATAGATATCATTGAAGCACTATACAAGGACGCAAGCAGTGCTGTTT
This sequence comes from Oreohelix idahoensis, assembly GCA_024509875.1. NCBI lineage: Eukaryota > Metazoa > Mollusca > Gastropoda > Stylommatophora > Oreohelicidae > Oreohelix > Oreohelix idahoensis. The sequence goes on along the minus strand of JAMPIV010018053.1, from coordinate 206,905 downwards.
TTGCAAGCCACGACATTGGAGAACTTTTCAAAACAACTGTAGGAGTTCGCCAGGGATGTATCCTGTCACCAGTGCTCTTTAATATATATCTAGAACATATTATGCAGGAGGCTCTCTACGATTATAAATCAACCATATCGATTGGAGGCCGACCTCTTTGCAATCTACATTTTGCTGATGATATTGATCTGATAGCTGGAACAGAATCAGAACTTCAAGACCTTACCTCTAGACTGGAGAAAGTAACAAGAACGTATGGGATGGAAATTAAAATAGAAAAAAGCAAGATATTGGTGAATAGCCATAAGAAACATGTTCCGACCAACATTACGTTAAATGGGCAAACGTTAGAAGAAGTTAACACCTTTAAATATCTCGGGTCCACTATATGTAGTGATGGAAGATCAAGTAAGGAAATCAAGACAAGACTTGAGATGGCCTCAGCTGCCATGACAAGGTTGAATGTGATCTGGAAAAGTAACATCAGTTTTCCTGTGAAGATCAAATTATACAAATCACTTGTATTATCTATTCTCTTGTATGGGTGTGAGGGCTGGACACTTACTGCAGATACGGAGCGAAGGATTCAGGCTTTCGAGCATAAATGTTATAAAAGAATTTTGCGCATTTGCTATAATGAGCACAAAACAAATGTCTATGTTAGAGAGAAGATAAACACCTATGCAGGCCACCAAGAACCACGTTTGTCAATAGTGAAACGTCGAAAGCTTGCCTGGTTTGGGCATGTAACTCGTCATGACTCCCTTTCGAAAACGATCCTCCAGGGAACAGTCGAAGGTAAACGGAGAAGAGGAAGGCAAAGAAAATCCTGGGCTGATAACATCAAAGAATGGGCAGGACACGGTTTTTCCACACTTGTACGCATTGCTGAGAATAGAGAGCAGTGGAGGACCCTGTCTGCTGAGGCTTCCACCATGGCACCCCTACGACCCATGACGGGTTATGGGTTGAGATGATGATGATGATATTGATGAGCATTTTCCTTATGAAGAAGGAAATTCAGGGAGTACTATTATAAATATTTTCATCGCCAGCTGTCAGTTTTCACTACACCAATGATTCCGGTTACCGGCATTGCGAGTACATAGCTGGACATGCGACGATGCATATTTGACTGTAGGAGACTGCTTTGATGCTTGTTACCGCTGGTGACGGCACCAAATAAACTTTATGTGACCGTTACTGCAATCTACCAAAGTTATATGCCAAACCTTCACACAATGTAGACCTTTCGTCACAGGTGGTACATATTTATTCTGAGTTCATTTTTAATTATTTTTCTCAAGTGATCGTAGTGGTTACTGGTTTGCAGATTTATCTTATGAGTGTTAACTGGCGACTGCCAGAGGTGTAAGTACTCAAATGAATGTTGTCACGACCAGATTCTTTCTACTCAACGCAGGTTGTCAGTGATCATTTGTTTCTTCCTAGTGCTTCCATTCTCAACATACATGAGGAAGTAATAGTTATGTATCAAGGAAAACTGTTTATTAGTAGAGTCCAAGGAACTGATGGCATGGTCAATAACAAAACTCAATAACCTGGCTATCAGCGGCCAGAACGCCTGTGGGTTACATGAATCGTGATGTCTTTGCAAAAGGACATCGTCATAAATAACATGTCTGCTTGACTCTCCTAAAAATGTCGATAGGCTTAGCCTAGAGTCTCAATATACATTTCATAGCAGAATAATTATTCTAATAAGAAAATCGTGTTCATACAAACCGTGTAGATACAGCTCACAAAACTGGAAAACACAATCTCCTAGAATAACATACTTGTGAAAACATTGAATCTTTCAGTGGTAAGGTATTTCCTTGACCACAGGTTAACCACACAACCTTCAAAAACACGGGGCCCGCATTAAGGTTTCAAACTTCTCCCGTGAACACGTCTGCCTTACTGAACAGTGAACTCCGTGACTGAACTGTGTTCTGACTGCCGTGGTCAAAAATAGCCATCGACGATCTCATTAGTCAAATTCGACCAGTGATGTTTTGTTACCAACTAGTCTTGCTCAAGATCTTTTGCTATTCTTATAACTACTGTTAACGTGCTAGCTTGCGTTAACATAGACCATCCGGTGACATGCTTTAATATATTTACTGAATTACTGCCATGACTTCATATGATGTCCGTCATTAAATGTACTTATACGTGGACCCATCCACGATAATCGTTATCAACTTTGTCCAAGTTTGAAGTAATGTTGTTGGACACCCACAGCGTACACATATCTTTAAATCAGCACGATTACTCAACCACTCTCTCAAACCCCACCTTAACACACGTGTAGTACCCAGCGTTTGCTGCGAAGATATAAGAAGAATTTGACAACTGATACATCATGTATGAATGAATAAGGCGAGAACAGCCTTTGCTAGTCTCAACAACATTTGGATGTCTTCCCAGTACAGCACAAACAGCAAGTTAAGACTGTATGAGAGCTGTGTACTTTCTGTGCTTCTCTATGGTACGGAATGCTGGAAAGTAACAGAGAAGGAAATGTCGACACTGTCCTCCTTCCACACAATCTGCCTAAGGAAAATTCATCGACTCTTTTGGCCGAATATCATCAGCAACCAGGAACTGCTTATTCGGAGTAACCAGGAGGGCATGCACACGATTATAGCTAGCAGACGCTGAAATTGGGTTGGCCACGTCCTCAGAAGGGACCCTGATACCATTACAAGAACAGCTATGCTATGGACCCCCGAAGGAAAAACGAACGAACTTTATTTTTAAAGGGTTGAGAATTGGGCACGCAGGCCCGTCTAACATTCTGCCCTTCCTTTCGCTCACCTGTCATACTGAATTCATTTATTCTCATATGCATGTTACATATCAATTTCAAGAAATTCAACGTAAAGTAAAATAATAATATAGCACACTCATATTAACATTAATTACTTATAAGCATGACACAACATATGTTGAAAAGTACAAACATCGTCATTAGAACCTACAGTTGATGTTATAAGAAAAGATAATCCGATTAGGGGGGCATGTAATCAGAATTCAGAAAGTATTCAAAAAGTCTATGATTGTATGAATAGGGACTGAGGTTGTTTCTTAGGTTATGTGGAAGACAATTCCAAAGATAAGCAGCAGAGTACGCTAAGCTTTTCTTGAATAAGTCAAGCCTAGGCTTGGGCACTTGCAATCTGTTAAAGCGTAGACTGCGTCTTTCATTGTAATTGAACATTGGCCACAGATATGCTGGAGCATTGTGTGACAGGATTTTGTGAACAAATTTAGCTTTGTTAAACAGAAGGCGCTTTCTTAAGGGCAGTATTCGGAGGTTTTTATAGAAATCTACACACTGAGTTAGGCAGTTGTCAGAGACTAGACGCATTGCGCGCTTTTTTAGTGAACGGAGTCTCTTTGTGTTGGACATTGAGCAACCATCCCAGATTGTGGAGCAATAGTCAAGGTTTGCTTGTATGTGAGATATATAGAACAATTTTCGTGCATCTTCATCTAGGAAATGTTTGATTTTAGCTAACTGGTAAACTTTCTGTGCCGTTTGCTTGGTCAGTGCATGTATATGTGAGTTTCAGTTTAGATGCTGGTCAACAATTATACCTAGAGTTTTATGTTCATTAACGTTTTGAATTAGTTAGGTACCAATGGAGATCTGAAGTGTTGTTTTCTCTGAATTTTGTAATTTTGTCTAGTCGATATTAACATGCATTTCGTTTTAATTATATTTATTAGCATGCGATTACCGTTGCTCCACTAATCAGATTATCTGTATCCTTTTGTAACGATAGTTCGAGTGTTTTACAACTTTTATCACTCTTGTAAACAGTACAGTCGTCCGCAAACAGATCACAGGATGAGTGCTTGATGTGAAGAGGAAGGTCATTAATGTATATGGTAAAAAGTAGAGGACCAAGTATAGAACCCTGAGGAGCGCTAGTATTTATTACTGCTGGGATAGAATATGAGTTATTGTAAGAAACTACATGTTTTCTGTCTGACAGGAATGATGTAATCAGTGTCATCTGTTGAAAGTTTATTTTTGATGTTTCTAGTTTTCTAATTAAAATAGCGTGATCTATCATATCAAATGCTTTTTTAAAGTCTACAAAGACTGCCCCACACATGTTATCGTTGTTAATATTTAGGTGCCAGTAGTCTATCATCTTAGTTAGAGCAATGTGACATGAATGTTTAGGCCTAAACCCCGATTGACTATCAATTAGCAAGTCAATGTTAACTAGGTGTTGTAGTGTTATTTTGTGAATGTTTTTTTCCAGTGGTTTGGATAGCGATGATATTAGAGAGATTGGCCTATAGTTACCAAGGTTACGAGTATCAGAGGAACCAGGTTTGAAAAGAGGATATACCTTAGCGACTTTAAAGTGCAACGGGAAGTAACTCTTTGCGATACAAAGATTGTATTTGTATGAAAGCGAAAGAGAGGTCGACCAAAAACAATCTGGCGGAAAACTGTGGAAGCCGAGATGCGAAGAATGAACCAGAGTTGGGGCACTGTACGAAGGATGGCCGCCGACCGAGAAAAGTGGAATCAATTTGTTGCTGCCCTAAAAGATGCCACCAGGCGTGATGGTCACTGACGGCTTTGACGGTCGACGGCTATGGATCACAGAAGAAGAAGACCTCATGCATTTGGTAGGAGCAAACTTGTGTTAGGTTGTTCATGGAGCTGACAATATCATCATTTAAAACACATTGTTACTGACACCACTCTGCCAGAGCAAATGACTGCTTTAGTATATAGGTAAATGTAATCACATCACAGGCACTGCCGTAGGAGAATGAAGTGTTAGAGTGTTGCGTACATATTCTTTTGTATGGAATTATGCGACGCACGGATTACTGTAGGTAGGTAGGCATACAAATGTATTGTATGACTATTTGATATGAACAGTATTTATTTTGAAATGCTCTCATAGTCAAAGTTATATCACCCATGATTAATTCATACTTTTGTTGTATGGGTGATCTCTCTTGAATATCGATTTGGCGGATGGATCTAGACTCCGTTGATCTATTCTCTGTTCGGTCAGAAACAGATTATTCTTGCTTAGGTTTATGCAGGGATGTTTATGGTCCGAGTCTATGTTTACTCAGTGTCTGTTGGAGACGATTCGGTCTTATATCGGGTTATCTTTGTATGTCTATGTCGGACTATTTTGTCCTTGTACTGTATTTTGGGGTCAGGTGCTTTTCGGCGCATGAAGATACGTTAGGGGGTTCTTCGGTGATGGAGAAGCCTGGCGGGAAGTCATGTCTGAGACCTGCCCAAAGTTTGTGATCTCTTTTTGATTATGGGAACGAAGATAGTTTCTTCTGGGATGGTTAAATCCATGAGTTCCCTAGTGTTCATTCCATAACGCGAGGAGAAGAGCGTTTCTGTGTTTGCTAGTGGTTTTTTTCTATGACAAGGTAAAAAAACTGTTTACCGAACTTTTTCCATTCCTAGGCCTAATATGGGCGGACAGCTACATGAATTGAACCATGTCAGTATGTCGGAACGACATGTTATCTAGCAGCACTGATTATGTATGTATGCAGCAACTATGAGGAAAGAATATGCTGAATGTTATAGAAACAGTTATGTTCATGAACTGAATCTTTATTGAAGCTTCATTGTGCATCGTTATCGTGAGCGAGACTCACAAGGCTAGAAGCCATTTTGGAATGCTATTTGTTGTTGATCATTTACCAGAGAACAGGGACGCCCTTATTACACTGACAAACAACATTTTTCTTTCTTATATAAGAATAAGTGTTCTTAGGTCAGTTTCTTGCGTTGATTTCAAATTTGAAATCCGTTTATCTCTATCACGTCGGGTTCTTAAGATATTTGTGAATAAATATATTTTTGGGAAACCGTTATTTGCTCCGTTTCATTTTTACTATATAACTTTTTAAAAATTAATAAAATGCAAAATAATTCTACTTTTTATACTGCTGAAAGATGCATGACATATGTTACGTTATATTTCAAATAGTTACTGTATTTTGAAATAATTCTGAGTGAAATATGGCTTCTAGAAGTTGTAGAAATTCGGCTGATCTGTTCTGTTACGTGTGCGGATATTTTACCGATCGTGTTCACCAGAAAAACTTTACACCATTGCTAAAGAAAGCATATGAACTTTATTTCGATTCGAAAGTTGATGATGCAAATAAATCTTGGAAGCCAAATGCAGTTTGTTCGACTTGTGCAAATACATTGGCAGGTTGGTTACGAAAATCGCCGAAGCATAAGTCGATGCCCTTTGGAGTGCCAGTAATATGGCGTGAACCGACAAATCACGCTACTGATTGTTACTTCTGCTTGAAAAATATCTATGGTTTCACTTTTAAAACTAGAAAGTCTGTGGTTTATCCAAATATTGAATCGGTTTCAAAACCAGTGCCTCATGATCCAATCACGTGTCCGATCCCAGTTCCACCAGAACAATATCCGTTGGACGTGAATGAACCATCAGAAAGTGATAGTTTACCTGCTTTAGAAACTAATTCTGACTCGGATTATATACCGGTGAATGATGGTGTTCACTTAATTAACCATTCAGAACTTTCAGATCTAATACGTGATCTCGCTCTCACCAAAGGACAAGCGGAATTACTCGGTTCGCGACTCAAAGAATGGAATCTTTTAGCGCCCAATACTGCGATATCTAAATTTCGTCATAGACACAGAGAACTTGTTCAATACTTTGAGATGGATGATGACATTTGCTATTGCAAAGATGTAAAAGGTCTAATGGTGCACCTCGGTCATGAGCACATAGTCAAAGAATGGCGACTTTTCATCGAATCTTCCAAGACTAGTCTAAAAGCCGTGTTATTGCATAATGGAAATTTATTTTCATCAATTCCAGTCGCCTACTCTGTTCATATGAAAGAAACTTATGACAATATGGCTATACTTTTGGCAAAAATAAAGTACAATGACTACCAATGGCGGATTTGTGGAGACCTAAAGGTCATTGCAATTCTCACGGGCATGCAGACTGGGTATACTAAATTTTGTTGCTTCCTATGTGAATGGGACAGCCGCAACAGACAGGAACATTATGCAAGAAAGGTGTGGCCTATCAGGGATCGTATGCAGCTCGAGCATAAAAATGTAATACACGAGCCATTAGTTAACAAAGACAGCATCATTTTACCACCGTTACATATAAAGTTGGGACTCATGAAGAATTTCGTAAAAGCGTTAGATAAAACGAGCAAACCTTTCACTTATCTTCGAGAAAAGTTTCCGCAAATTAGCGATGCAAAGATAAAGGAAGGTATCTTTGTAGGACCTCAGATTAGGAAAGTTATTGCAGACAAACAATTCGAGAACTTGTTACATGGTAGTGAACTTCGCGCATGGATGGCATTCAAATCGATCGTCGATAACTTTCTGGGAAATCACAAATCTGTCGACTATGTGCATATTGTTAAGCAGTGCATAGATGCATACAGAATTATGGGCTGTAACATGTCCCTCAAAATCCATTTGCTCGATTCGCATCTTGACTTTTTCCCTGACAACCTTGGCGAAGTCAGCGATGAACATGGAGAACGATTCCATCAAGATATCGTCGTAATGGAGTCACGTTATCAAGGACGGTGGAGTGTGACCATGCTTGCCGATTATTGTTGGATGCTTCATCGCGATGTACCACATGCCATTCACCGACGAAAGTCGACTGCAAAGAAATTCAAGCCTACATAACTGTTAGACTTCTTGTACAAATGATGTTGTAATACTGTATGCGTTGTTAAAAAACTTCAATTGCGTATTTCTAGAGATCCCGACCTGATAGAGAAAAACGGTTTGCAGATTTAAAAACAGCGCATTAAAATTGACCAGAAAAACATAGAAATGTTAGAGAAAGAAAAAAATTTTTTTTTTGTTAGCCAGTGTTATCAGGTGATGATAAAGAGATCATACTTATGAAAGGAAAACCTACTATTGGTAGTTTAACGTCTTCTCAGGAAATAATGGCTGAACTGTATTTAACGGAATCTTCGCTAGAGTGCAAGTTACGTTTATGCTAAAGAGGTTCGGTCTAGGAATCAGGTTGGAACCTTGTATATTAACTGACATGATCAGTCAGTAAGGCCTGATGAATATTTATATAAGATATGGAACTCTGAATGCTTGTATACTGACGTTCCATTGTGATTTCCTTCTACATGAATGCCAATTTATTATTGTACACCGTGGGTCAACAATATGCTATTGATGTCGACCTGTGTTCCTGTAACTGTACCCGTTCTGTCCAAGTGTGTGCGTCAAATTAAACTATTGAAACGTCTACAGTAGTCTGCATCAGTAACTTCTAGATACGTATGAATGAGTGTTTGAACCTTCAGTCAACTCCACAGAACAGTCTACACATTCGCGTATTGACATCTCTTGTAACACTCATTGTCAACAATGCTTCTTGTTGGGGCCTCATTGTGTTCCAGGGCAAGGTGACCTGTATACCTGACACTGTGCTCGGTTATTAGAGTTGACCAGTTACACCAATACACCTTTACAACGTGCTCTGATATATACCCAGTAACGATGAAGCAGAACCAGAGCTTTATCATAGAGACTTGACCATACTACCGGCACTGAGAGATGGGGTGAAAAGGTCCCTTCCTCACTGGCTTTTCCTTCCCTACCTCAAATACCACAGTCAGGTTCCCATTTACAGCTGGGTAGACTGGAGTGTGTCGTACCATGATTCGAACCCGGCACTTTTTTCGCGAGAGACTTGCTCTGTAACTACTCTATCAATCGGACGCTCACTTTAGGACAAGGAGGGGGGAGGCAACGGCAGTATTAGAAGAATGCTCCGCAGGGCGCGAAAACGAAAAAATACATACTTATTACAATACAAGAACTCAGCCTTGCTTTCCAAATGTTATCTCTCTTTCTACGGTCTATACGATACGGCGAGGTATTTTTTTCTGTAAGGCTGTTTACATACTTATGAACTTGGATTCATCTCTCAGCTTGGCTTTGTAAATCGTCGGTCTTAATTCTTGTTTTCGTGTCAAAGGTTAACAGCAACATAAGACTTCATGTTTCCCTGATGAAACAAACAATTTAGTTTGATTAGAAAGATCGTAGATGTGACGTACGTCTAGTTCGACAAGTGAATTTTCCCTGATTTGATGGATGATTAAAGGGACTTTAGCTTTTCATAACATTAGAACCCCTGAACATTTGTTGTAACTTTTTGGTTTCGCCAGAGCGAACCGATTCCACCGGGACTCATTTAGTAGGCGGCATGAGATCTAAAGACACTGAGACGATCCCCGAGCAGAGAAGCTAGTTTCTCGCAGGTATTTATCATCTCCGCGCGAACACTAAACCGCTCGCAAGATGGACCAGAGCGGTCAGAAGAAAGACACTGGGGGGGATCTCAGGAAGGACGGGCGGCATGCTATCAAAGACAGTAGTGGTCCTTGAAACGATTTCGCATCTCGGTGTTAAACACCGTACCGATCGCAGTGGGAGCGAACGGGGAAAGCCGACGCAAGCAGCGAGCGAAGATACGAGAGGCCAGGGGCGGCTTCCCTCTTTGGTCTGGCGGTCAGATCCCCAAAAGTCTTCTGAGATAAAAAAAAAGCTGTCAAGTTTCTCATGTCCCACTCATCTTTCATTTCATTCTAGATATATACAGACCTCGTAGAAATACACTTTATCACTCGCTGGCCAGAACTTAACAGAAGCACTAGCTATATTTGAAATCTTGCTAGATTATCACACGGATTTTATACGTATTTGCAGTGAATTCTATTCTGTGCAAAACGGTAATATATATATTGTGTAAAGTGATCAGTGGTCTAGTTCAGTCATTCTATTTCACTGGATTTTGTGTTAATTTAAATCTATTAAATTAAACCGTCTCAATAGTTTCAGTTGTAAATGTAATGATATACCTGCTATATTATTTCCAAAAGATAATAGATGTTAAATGCTTAAATTAACTTTTAAAGTCGCGAAGGAATTTATAATTAATAAATTTAGTTAAGTCATATATTTATGAGAGTGTGTTTTATTAAATACGCGAGCGTATATAAAATAGTCTTAACGGGAAATTCATCGCGCTTAAGAAGGTTATTTGTTTTTCGGTATACTTCATGTCTTTTTTTCTTTCATACAGAGTGATCGTAACCTGTGCGATCCCAGCATTAAGAAAGCAATAAAGAAATCAATCTAAGCAAATCAAAGCATAAACAGTGTGTAGAGTTCCCCTGACGCAGAACTTGTTGAGACTGTGTAAATTTTTAATCTTTGAGGCGATTCTATATTTGGAATTCCGCTATCTAACTTATAGCAAAGAAAGCACACCCAAAGACAAATTTAACGCACCATCAAGCAAATTAAGTCGTAACGGGAAGAAGAACACTGGCCCGAGCTTTTGTTAGTTTACTGACACAGAGAGAGAATTCATATTTTCATGAACAGTGATGTGACTAGTTTTCTCACTGGACTTAAACCATACCTCACGGATAAAGTGTACCAGCACGCGTAAGAATTTTATTATCAGCGGCATAGTCAAATAGACCACACCATCCTCACCCCGGTATCAGAGACCGTGCCCTCCCATAGAAACTGTTATTAAGAAAAGAGACACAATTTCAGATTCATTTTCCAGCGATTACGGGATCCTTTTATGTGCTGACCGCCTACCCGCTAATCTGGGGCTAGAACTTGAACAAACACTCATACATTTAGTTTGAGGTGTAACTGCTGTTGTGTTATTCTATGGACTGCAAGATTTTTTCACAATCGGAAAGTGAGAGCAAGATGAGTGAAGGCCTTTACTAGCGCGTGTGTGAATGACAGGAAATTAAATCTTTTGTGTAACCATTTTGTTAACTTGCTTACCTGGTAATATATATCTTTTCTGTATACCCTACATTGTTCCTTTAAGTGGGATAGTTGATAATTTGTTAACTCTGTTTAAAACCCCTCCTGTTCATTTGCTTAGTAAAGGGAAGAACAATTGGGAAGAACAGGATTTCTTTCTACCACCTATACCTAATTTTGTAACATCTCTTTTCAGAGTAATTAACTTTACTGTTAGGTTAACTTACCTACGTTCCTGATAACTATCTATCTTTGGACTGGGTTTATCTTTGTCTAATAAGCGGGACGGGCTTAGTCGATACCAATCTTCTTCACCCCCCTCCCTACCTTGTTATTTTCATTTTTCTGTAAATTTTGATAATTCTTGTTGTAAACATGATTATTTTAGTGATTGTCTTTTTTTAACTCTTTTAAATCTTCTTATAGTCAATGAAGCACATGTAAATACTTTTTTTTGGACCTGTATACCCTGTATTGTATATATCGTTGCACAGATCTGTGATTGTATCTATACCAAAGCTCTCCAGGGCTTCTATCATTTCAATTTTTATGTTATCCATGCCTGCTGATTTTCCCTTTTTGTATCATATGTATTGCATTCTCAACTTCTGATCTGAGAATGTTTGGGCCTTTATTAGAATCTGTTGATGGTTTGTTACCTCTGTTGTCCTCGAATAGTTATTTTGCATACTCTGCCCATGTGTTTGATATGTCTTTCTCATCAAGTAAGATTACATCATTTTTGTTCATGATACAGCCTCCTCCTTGGATAAACCGCGACCTATTTGAAAATAACTTTATTTCTTCATGCATATCTCTTGTCATGTGCTTTGCTTCCAAGTCTTCTATTTCTTCATGCATATCTCTTGACATGTGCTTTGCTTCCAAGTCTTCTATTTCCTTGCATTTTGTTTCTATCCACCATTCGTAAACATTTCTAAAATTTTTGACGAAATTCCAAGTGACATCTTGTAAGAGAATGCTGATCTAAAAAAAAAAAAAAAAAAATTTACTTATTTTTATAACTAGAATATTTATTCTTTTCAATTTTAAATTTCAACCTTGTTACAAAACGATTATAAGTTGTAGTCAAATAGAGCTTAATTTCTACATTTATAATCGTGTAACCCTGTAATTTTGATTCATAACCTTTTGACATTATCACTTAGTTCAGCCAATCTCAGGGCTGATGAGCAGTATAGCCCAGATTCAAACGATGTTCCATAAAACGAAAAGTGTTTTATTCAACAACTCTTTACCATGGAAGTAAGATAGAGAGGCCTTCTTGTATAAAGAAAAATATATAGAGATCGACAAGGGAAGAAAATACCGTTTGACATCAGGAAGTCAACAACATAAATTATCAACAGTACTGGAGACAAGATGTTGTGGAGATACATGATCGCCAACGTCACAAAGCATTGTACTTGAAGATGAAGACTTAATTTTTGTACAAAAGTGATAGTTTTCTTATATCTCCTATTTATGTTAATTTCTGTTAATTATTTTTCTTTAAATTTGTATACTTTACTTTAGACCTGCTTTTTATTTTTCACTTGTGCCTTACTTTTTGGCAGTTTTTAGCCTCGGTTATAAATAATGACAATAATAATAACAGCTAAAAATAACAAATCTAATGTAACGGATTATCCATTACGTTTTCTTATTATCGCTTCATATTAGCTGTATACTTCTGTCTTCGATTATTTTGTTCTCAACCCAGGAATTAGAGTGATACAAATTCCAAACAACCCACAGAAATGTTAACGACAACGAATTGAGTTCGATATTTCATTAACTTTTTTTCCTTGATTCCTATCCATTAATCCCGGTGTTTATGCTTTTATTTTTAAGCCCACTGTAATTTGTGCATTGGCTAACATTAGCATTCTTAATTAATCCTTTATTTCTAATTCCTTTAAAGGTCGTGTTATCGCTAAGAGTTAGACATGAAAATTTAATCCGTATCTCTGTAACTGTGCCCATCATCATCATCATCATGTAGCATGTCCTTTGCAGAACGTCGCTCTCATCACAGCCCGCCTGAAAGACTCTCGATCTCTAGCCAGCCCTCCTGCCCCCTCCAATGTCATGTTCAAGGCTGTGCCCATATTCATTACTATTTATCGTTCTGCTCCCTGCAGAGTATAATTCACGCGAAGTTGTCCCGTCCAGTGTCAAGGTTTTCAGTGTCTTCAATATGCCAAGTCTGTCTTTGTGACGAAATTCTTTCGTCTTCTTTTTCTGGTCTCTCTTCCAGAAGTCAGGTTACTCGACTATCCCTTCTTATGCTCATTATTTTTTTCATTATTTTGTGTACGCTTTCACTGATCGAGGTTATCTTGTCACGCCCACCCGGTTTACCTGACCGTTTGGCCTGGTTTTAAGTAGACACGTTGACATGTTTGTTTGATTAATCGTCAACACTTGACGGATTAAAAATCTGTCTATAGCCCATCCTTATTGTTAAGCCAGACGCACGATTGAGAGTATATATATATTTTTTTACACGAGGCAGCATAGGGCTAAAACCCAGACTGTTGTCGTGGGAGATAGATAACGTACGTTTTATTCAGGTTTTCCTACCTGGACAACATATGGTATTTGAAGATAATGTGTTAACTTTGCAGACATGACCAAATGGATGGAAATGAGTGGAATACGAGAAACGAATTAACACTTCCGACAGATGACTTTGCTGTGGTGAACTTACACTCTTCTTTTCTAAGTACGCACCCATTTACGAAAGTCTGTAATTGTTTGGTTGTTATTTGTCTTGTTTGTTTAAGTTCTTGCGGCTTAAAATTCTTAAGGATGGGATATTTGCCATCCTGCGCAACACACCTTCGTTGCTCTTTATGACATGCACGGTAGGCTACAGTGTTAATATTCTTTGCTCTCCTTTCGGGCCTCAGCAAGATACGCATAAACGCTTCAAAAAACTGTATGAATTCATTATATAAAGTCGATAATGATTTAACATGAACTCTGAATAAATCAAAGGCACACGAGTTGTTAACTCGCTGCATAAACGTGGACGATCAGCGACAAATGAAGAAACTTAATTAAAAACGCCCAAAATTAAGCGCCACTGATGACAGCTCCATGCCTTGAATACTTAACCTCATCCAGATGTAAAATTTATGGACACCTGTTGTGTGTCCAAGCAGAACAATCGGCGTCACGTGCTTTCTACGTTGCGTTAACAGGATATGCAAACACCAGCTAGCTCGGAGAAAACTGATCTGTATAATTAATGTATTTGCATGACCCTTCAGACCCCTGTGGAGCATATGCTTTTAAACACATTCACGCCAAGCCTTCTCGTCCATGGTCGTCTGTTCAAGGTGTTCCATATATTCGTTATCCCTGTCGTCATCACTGTCTTTAACCCTGTCATGTTTGTCATCACATCCCTTGTCTTTCCTTGTTCTTCTTGTATTTTCTTTTACACTAGAGATTCCAGAACAATACATCACTTGTAATTCTCTCACGTAATTTCCTCAGTGTTTATCTTATCTGTTATTAACCCAAC